>PVLD010033288.1:0-13806 GCA_004027595.1 Dinomys branickii
CCAGTAGCTCGTTCTCTGAGTTTCCTCTGCTCCACTGCCTCCAACAAATCCTGGTTACATCTGTGTCTGAGCCGATTGGGTTCAGGAGCTGGAGGCTGCCAATCGCTGTTGCTCCAGTTCGTGTGGCGCCGGCTGCGGGGGCGGGGCTCTGAGCGGGATCCTGGACTGCTGCCCAGATTGGCGCAATCTGTCCCAGTAGCTCATTCTCTGAGTTTCCTCTACTCCGCTGCCTGCAACAAATCCTGGTTATAGCCGTCTCTGAGCCGATCGGGTTCAGGAGCTGGGGGCTTCCCTCCCGCCGCAATCGCTCTCTCGGCTGTACGCGATTTGAGCCGAGCTGCGGCCGAAGCGCCTCACCCATCTCTCAGGCGGCCAGCTCTCAGGATCCGCCCACTTCTCGCCGCCTGGCTTGTCCAGCCGGCCGTTTAATGCTCATGCCACGGAGAGCAGCCCGATCAGTTGGAATTTTGCATCCACGGACCGGGCACCCGCGCGCAAAGGATCGGTCTCTGGGAGAGATTCCCTCTGCTGCTCACCTGGTCGCCATCTTCCCAGAAGTCTCAGATTCAAAATATTGAGCTATAAATTCCCCAGGCAGTTCAGCAGGCAAAGGTCTGCTGCAAAGGCTGCTCCAGTGACTCCTTCTCTTTGGGAGAATGTCCCTTAAGCTGTCTGCTGAGATTTCCGCTTCTACTGCCTACCCCGAGACCTGGCTGGGGCGCATAAACAGCTCGCCGCCCCAGGGACCTTGCAGGCAGGGGACCGCTCAGGTGTTCCTCCCTGGGTGGAGCTCCTCCCCCACTCAAAAATCCCTTCAGGGCGCCCAGCCTGCTCTTCCGTCCTGAGGACCGTGCAGTCAATAGAGCTGCTTGGATGACCCTCCCTGGGTGGAGCTTTTCCCCAACTCAAAAAAACCGGTCAGGGCACCTAATCAACTCACCCTGGGATCGTGCAGGCAGGAATGCTGCTCAGATGTATCTCCCTGGGTCGAGCTTCTTCCCGATTCAGAAATCGTGCTGTGGTGCTCACTCGGCTCACCCGTTCCAAGATCTGTGCTGGCAGGAGATCCTGGTGCTCCCTGGTGCTTCTCCCCCTCCTCAGCATTTTCACAGGAGCTGCCGACCACAGCTGCCGCAGTTCCCGCTCTCCAGCAAGGATGGCGCCGGCTGCGGGGGCGGGGCTCTGAGCAGGATCCCAGACCACTGCCCAGATTGGTTCAGTCTGCCCGAGGAGCGCGTTCTCCGAGTTTGCTCTGCTCCGCCGCCTCCAAAAATTCCTGGCTGCAGCCACCTGAGAGCCATTTGGGTTCAGGAGCTGGGAGGGTCCGTCCTGCCACAATCGCACTCGGTGGTACACGGACTCAGCTGAGCCACGGCCCAAGTGCAGCGCTGATCGCCTCAGGTGCCCAGCTCTCAGGACCCGTGCACTTCTTCCCGCGGCATATCCAGCTGACCCGTTAATGCTCAGGCAGCGGAGAGCAACACGTTCAGTTGGAATTTCGCAGCTGTGGACCCGGCACCCGCGTGCAAAGGATTGGCCTCTGGGAGAGTTTCCCTCTGCCGCTCACCTGGTCGCCATCTTCCCGGAAGTCCTTCCCATTGATTTCTAATGTCATTGCACTGTGATCTGATAATATGCATGGGATAATTTCAGTGCCTTTGCATTTACTTAAGTATATTCCAAGAGTTTGTATGTGTTGTATTTTGGCGAATATCCCATGTGCAGCAGAGAAAGATGTGTATTCTGATGTTTTGGGTTGAAATACTCTGTAGACATCTACTAAGTCCATTTCTTCAAAAGTTTGGGTCAGTTTTAATATTTTAATATTGTTGATTTTTATCTAGTTGATCTATGTGTGGCAGTGGGCTATTAAGGTTCCCCATTAAAATTGTATTAGTGTTTATTTGATTTTTTATGTCTCTTAATATTTGTTTTATATAGTTAGGTATATTGGCTTTTCTCTTAAGTGTCTTCTCATTTTATGTATGTTTTAGTTCAACTCTTTGATTGATGCTTGTAATTTGCCTCTTGTGAGTAGCTTTATTGCTAGTATTTAGAACCCTTAGGAAATGATTACTTCTCTGAGGTATAGCTGGCTTTTGGGTTTTGAGTCTGTTGCAAGACACTACCTCATCAATTTACTGGGGATGAGAAATTGCTGCTTACTTGGCCCAACCCCTGGTTTTTTGGCTCTGGTATATAGTAGTGTTTATGATGCTTAGGCAATATCAGTCTTGATATATCAGGAAGAACAACTGTTTAGAACACTCATGTCATTTTGGCTAAAGTGTTACAATTAGCAATAGCAATAGCAATAGAACCAAACAGAGCCTAGAAAATGAGAAAACTGAGGTTACCATTGATCTGTCACCTCTAACTATTTGAACTAGATTTGTGGTTATATAACAAAATCTAAAATGAATCAGAACAGTGTGTGTAGTAAATAAGCCCTCAACTGGCAATTTTATACTCAAGAAGAAAATTTAAAAGAGATTAGGGGGAAAAATAGGAAATGGAAGAGATTAGAATCAGGGGTGGAGGGCAAAGCAGAATCACGCAGACTTTGGGACACTGGTATAGAAGACAGGTGGGAAAGAGCAGAAATAATAAGAGCAGAACAAAAGAATAATAACAAAAAACCAGAAAGCACATTCACACTCATAGAAAAACAAAAACGGTGAAAAATAAACAAACAAGGAAATAAAAAAGAAATAAAATAAAACAAAAGAGAAGAAATAAGAAAATAAGAGAAAAAAATGTTCATTTCAAGGTGTGTCTCCACTGCCACTGGTAGACATTGTGGGCAGACAGAGACCAGATCCACACTGGTCAGTCACAGAAAGCCAGCAGCAGCTCCGTGCAGGGCAGTGGCTAATCCTAGCGAGCACACACCCCTGTTTCTTCTGAAGTTCAGGCTGGCCTCTGGCTGTGAGGTTAGAAACAGACCTGCCCAGTCCACTGCAGTCCCTGCGCCTCCTGCAGGCTTGAACTCATCTGGGAGCCAGTAGGTGGAGCCAGCAGCCCCTCTGAGATCCAAGCTCAGTTGGCTTCTCTAAGATAGCCCCTGGCCAATCACCTTCTTGTGGGACATTGACAGGGAACAACTCACCAGCCACTGCAGTCTGCTGCATCCTCCAGTCGGCTCCACCGGTGCGCTTCTGCGTGGAGGCCTCTACGGTTACCAGCAGTCACTCTATATCTGAAGTTTTAAACTGCTCCTCCCATGAAGTGAGTCTGCTCTCAGAGAGAAAGCTCTGCCTGCCTCCTCCTCCTTTGTTGGAGTTTCTTTCTTTACTCTCCCCGTGGGTTTCAATTTTTGCTTCAGATACTTCCTGGGTCCCAGGGACCCACTTCCCTCCTTCTGTTCCTCATGTTGCCTTATCCCAGTGTCTGGACATCAAGTCTGAGAGAGGCTCTTTGCTGCTCACCGTTCTCCCATCTTCCTGGAAGTACAGTGGTTGATTCTGTCTATTAGAACACTTGGTTAAGAACTGAAAACATTGTTTCTTGACTTTCAGAGCCTAAACTGTTCATTGATTAGCCTTTTACAGAAAAGTTTACTGACTCTTAAAACGGATTTCAACATCGTACTTTAAAAAGGTTATAGTCATGTTTGTTTATAAGAACAACTCTAAGATTTGTTTATTGGATGGGCGTCTCTGGTGTGTGTGTGTGTGTGTGTGTGTGTGTGTGTGTGTGTGTGTGTGTGTGTTAAGGCTCTGGGATCCTCTGTGTAGTCATGTTTGAATTTAACCCAGTATGGTAGCCCCGAGGCTCAGTGTCATTACTGTTGACTGAAAACCAGGCTACTTGAACACAGTTTCCCTTATAGCAAGTAGGCAGTTAGATTAGCATGTTCTCATACAGTGTATCTATTTTCAAGGGGCTACTTATTTCCTTCCTGGGAGATCAGTAAGCATTTGATAACTTCGTGAGACACAGCTTAAGATTTCATTGTCATGTCTTAGACAAGCCTGAAGCTTGTTGGGAGAAATAAACTGCAGACGTGCTTTTCTGAACTCCTCATATTACCCATTGTCTCATTTAATCCTCCCAATTTCTCTGTGAGGTATTATCTTCCTTTAACAGATGAAGAAATAAAAGCCAGAGCTTTTCTTGGAGCACTGGCTTGGATTTCTTAGTGCACAATATAAGGATGAGGGGAACAAACAGGTGTGGGCAGAAATGGGAAATCTCTACCTTGAATAAAAAGCCAAGAGAGCATTATTATCCAAATATGGAATCCATCTGTAAATAGGAAATCTCTTTTTTCCCTGGAATATGCAAGCAAATTAAAAAGCATCCTTTATGCACAGCAGGAATTTCAGGAGCAGATGCTCGCCTTGCAGCTTGCTGCTCCTTGTCAATTTATTCTGCAGGCCATGGCGACAGGCCAGCTGTGCTTATCAGAGGAAGAGGAAGCTGCCCAAGTTCCGGAATTCTCTGTAGCTACTACATAGGATGTAGGAATTTGGAGTGAGGAACTTCCTTCTATTCTTCAGTCCTTTCTACCTGCTCAAGGATGCTGGAAATGCATTCATCGAGGGACAAAGACTTCCACTTGCTAATTGGAGATACATTTCTGAGCAACATCTCCCCAAAGCTCTCATACCACCCTATGTGTGTTAATCATCCTGCACAGATGGGGACCATGAGTTATATTTATATGTCCTCAGAATCCAGCATAGTCTAGGTCTAAAATAAATTGCTTTTTAAATATTTGTTGAATAAATGAAAACTTACATTTGTACTTAGTCAAAAGTGACCAATATTAGACTCTGCTCTGACAGCCGGTTCTCACAGGGATGGGTCTGGGTAGTCAGTGGGTGAGGGAGGACCTCCAAGAGAGGAGGAATAAACCAGAGAGGAGGCTGAAGCAAATCTCACCTCTTTCAGTTTTCATTGTGGTCAGCCTTAACTTGACCAGCTGAAAATGGAGATTTTGGGCAACACAGAAAAGCATTTCTACACTTACTCTGTGCACAATTAATGCCTATGAGTACAAGCCCTTTTATGTCTAAAGTGCATAGCATGCTGTGTGGAACTGCAGTGCTAACAACACTAATGATGCCCTTTTGGAAAACGAGTTAGCAGGGCACTTCTGTTTTCCTTTCTTCTGTGACTCTGTGACTTGCCATTAGGGATTGAGGTCAGTGGCCACCCACTTTGCTGCCTTAGTCTGTGTTCTGAGGGAGTCAGTTGTGAAGCAGTGCTGTAGTAAACTGAAATCTGTGGCTTGTCCAAAACAGACTGGAAGTGCTAGACTAGAAGATGCTTGGTGATTAATCCCTCCAGGGAGCAGTCCTTAACAAATGACTTACAGGAGTCAGGGGGCAAATCCTCCAGCCCCTCATTCTCTAGTGCAGTGATGTGGAGATGGGTGTCTGGAAATGTTTCCCAGAGCTTCCTGTGGGATTAAGCTCTTGTCGCCCCCATGAGTAGCTGGCTTGTCACACGGTTTTGGGCTTCCTCCCCCTCCCTCTCTCCCTTCTTAACTACTGGAGATAGTGCTTTATATGCCTTGCCCAAAATTTCTTGCACTTGAATGACAGGGAAACCATTTAGGGAACCTAAAGGAAGGAGAGGACAGTGGGTTTTATATAGTAGACACTGGTATTTTGTGGTTATCATTTAACAACTGCTGTGTGCATGTGTGCATGTGGTGTGTGTGTGTGTGTGTGTGTGTGTGGTGGCTGTAAGCTGTGGAGGGAGGGATGAGGGTGTGTGGGTTTCCCTTGACACTTGGCTTCCTTGCCTCACCATGGGCTGTTAATTCAGAAGTGCTTAGTGGGCGGGAGTCATTTCTGTCTACAAGTAATTGCATCATTCAGAGACTGTCCTCTGCGTCAAGTGGCCTTTTATGACCAGCCGCTCATCAGCTCAGGAACGGCTGCTGTGAGTGGTGCTCAGCACCTCCTCGGGCAGCCAGGTGACAGGAGTCACGTCTCTCCCATTCCAGCCATGGGCAAGACCCTCCTCCCTGTCCTCAGCACTTCCTTCTCCTCACTGGGCAGTGCTCAGGGGCACGTGGTAGGGTATGCAGGGTGCTCGGTGAGGCAGCTCTGCCCAGTGCCCTGTGCCTTCCAGAGCTACACAGCTCGGCCGCAACCCTGCAGTGTGGGACATAATAAGGCTGCTGTGTCAGAGCATTATGAACGTGTCAGGATGATGAATTTACTGTAACAGTGTCACTGTCGGCAGCGCAAGGAACACATGGTATCTCAATCAGTGATTTTCCATGGGCATGCATTATGTGGAATCGGGCTTTTTTTCGTTATTTTTCCCTTTTTTTTTTCTTTTTTTCGTTCTGAGGGATGTTTAGAATGTCATAGTGAGAGAGTCTGGGGTAGGTAATAATTTTGGATACACTTTGAGTTAACTGTTGTGGGCAAGAGGCAAGGAGCTATGTGTTGTGGTGTGTGTGTGTGTGTGTGTGTGTGTGTATGTGCACGCACGCACACGCGCACATCTAAGAGAGGGAAGAGAGGGTTGGAAATGGGGAGTGGAGGAGGAGAACAGGGATGGAACAAGATTATTATTAAAGCATTTAGGCCTTGGAGTAAGTCTTTTTAGTCCACTTGGGAACCTTATGCAGACTAATGCAGACTAAGAATTTCTTGTTCTCCCTGTCTAGGGTTATCCTGCTGTCTCGGTTACTTTTCTCTAGTTGCTGAGACAAAATATATGACGCCCAAAATTAAGGAAAGAAAGGTTTATTTAGCTCACAGTTTGTGGAGGTTTCAGTCCATACTTGGCTGGCTTCAAGGCAAAGTGGCACATAGCAGGGGGAAACAGTTCATGGCGGCAGAAAAACAGCGAGAAGCAACCAGAGCAAAAGGGAGGAGGGGCGGCAAGCAGCCTCTCCCTCTCCCTTACATTTGCAAACTTTCTGGCCCAGAATGGGTGTAGCACTCACACCCAATGAATCATAAGCTCTAAAAGCCCGTCCCATGACTGCAAGTGTCTTTGGGGGGACACTCAGGCACAAACCATAACACCTGCTCAAACCTGAGCAAAATTGGAAGTGATTTATGGTCCTTATGGGCCTATGAACTGGGGAATGATCTTCTGCATCCCGTACATGTCTCCATTGCTTTTGGCTTTGCCACGGGTGCCCCTCACCCCGCAGTTGCTGATCCCTGCCTGGAACTCTTAGACACATCTCAGCAGTACATTCTGCTTCCCTCTGTTGGGACAAGCAGAAGCTCTCTCCAGACAGGGTGTCCTTCTCCCTGTCACTAGTGCCTCACACAGGGCCTCATGAGTGTGTATGATTTTCCAGGTAGAAAAGTTGGGGAACAATGAATGGAAATTGACAATTATAAACTGAGGACTTAAATTTGTGTGGTAAATATGACATTTTAGGGAGTCTACAAGGCAGACAAGATCCTGAATGCTTCACAGTAGGGTAGGTATAAGTAGGCTGACTAACGTTTACCTCAAAAATATCAGACCCCAATCTCTGGAATTTATAAATGTTACCTTAAGAAGAAAAAATGCTTTTGCAGATGTGATTAGATTAAAAATTGACTTTTGTGGTAATAGGAATCAAAACGGAGACTTTACGCACGTTAAACAAGTGCTCTACGACAGGAGCTGCACCCGTCTTAGGGTGAGGATCTGACTTGGAGAGATTATCCTAAATCGCTCAGGCGGATCCTGAATCCAGTCGCAAGTATCCTTATAAGAGGCGGAGTGAGATCACACACTTGGAGGAGGAGGGACATGAAGAAAGAGGCAGCCATTAGGGTGACAGATCATAATGATACATTATTATATTTTCTGCAAAATTTTTAGGGTGGTTTTCATATTTAAGTTATTTCATCCATGTGAATTTTACTCTTTATATATAATTTGAAGTAGGCACCTAAATTACGCTCAAACACACACACACACACATACCTACCTTTGTAAACAAAACCACTTAAAAATGTTATTAGAGCTTTTGACATTTAAAACAACTCTTTATTTCCTTGGGTCCTACTTGATATTTTTATACCATTCCCATATTGCTGGGCATTTACTTTATTTTCATGTTTTCTTATTATAAATAGTAGTACCATAATCAACATTGTTGTGCATAAAATGTTTTTTAGCTTTAGTTTGGAAAACTAGAATGGAATATAACTGACAATTTTATTTTCAAAAGAATTTTACATTCTTAGGAATTTTTTCTTGCTGAAGTCCTCATCTTCATCAGCACTGAGAACTTTCATTGTTAAAATGCAAGATAAACTCATTACATCTCATAATTGTGCCTCTTCCTGCCTCTGTAGAGAATATCTCCTAAAGATGCAATTTTCCTAAAGGTTGAGGGCAGAATGAGTGAATGCTAATCACATGGGAATGGCATGTGATGAAGGGAGAAAGAAGAGGCGCTTAAAGAAATTAGTCCCAAAGTGGTTCTTCTGTTTTGGTGTCAGGATTGGGGATGTTTCTATTGATTTCATTAACTGTGCCTTCATTCCTTCCTCATGTCCCCAGAGTGTGTATACAGATTTTAGAATATAGTGGCTTTTGACTGATTATTTAAATCTCAGTGAGGTGGAACCGCATTCAGATTGTTCGTAACGACTATCATCAGTGGCAAATTAGTTTAGCCTGTCTCCGCGTATTCTCTTTGACAGCTTCATATTTACTTCACACCGTGAAAGCCAAAGCAGAAAACACATGTAAAAGAGAACTTGCTTTGTTATCATTTAATTACTCTAATAATAAACATGATTAAGGATATGTTTAGGATTTTGTTCTGGTCACAAAAGGAAGCTGGACTTCAAAAATAAAACCAACTAAAGTTTTCTTAGTAGCTTTGATTTACTATTTTTATTTCTCACATGCTGGTTTTCTTTATTACTTAATTCTGCCAGATTTACATTTGTCTAGAAAGAACTTCAAGAAATAGCGAAGTCATGGTAATTGCGAGCTATTGAAGACTACTTGGATTTTAGAATAGGCAGCCTGGGATCCTGTATCTTCAGTCATGACTTCTACGAACATTGAACTTTTACTTATTACTAATTGCAGTTAAAATGTTAAGAATAACTTTAATGTACTCACACGTTTTGCTTTTGGATGACCTGCTTCTGTATTACCCTTTCTATAGCTTTCCAACAGATATATTTATTATTCTAGGTCTATTTCATCAATGTCTACTCTGTTTCTATTTAGTGTACAATAAGATGGTAGTGTAAATTGAATAAGAGAGAGGGGTTTATCACAGGAAACATGTCATAATTCTCTTCCAATAATCTGGTTCCACAAAGAGAATACGGCTATCTACCTAGGGGTGGTCAATTACCAATACAGTAAAGCAACCATCACCAAACCCACATGCAGGAGGGGCAGTTGACCTATACCAGTGCTGCTTGTCTGCGTTTGTATCCTGGTATCATTATGTACTAGCTGTGTGATTTTTTTTTTTTTTAGCTGTGTGATCTTGATCAAGGTTCTTAATCTCTCTGTGCCTCAGTCATCTTAAGTGTAAAATAAAGTTGAAAAATTTACTGAGTTATCAAGTGGAAATTGTGTGGCACATGTAAATACTCAGTAAATGTTGGTGATTATTATTAGTTTTCATCTGGAACCTTGAACAAAGTCCAAGCTCAGTGACCTCCTTGGCTTCATGGCAAATTCCAGGACCTTTACTCTGAAAGGATTCCATACCAGTGTCATAGGTTGGGTTCTCTGTGGAGCAGCGTGGATGATGGAGATTAGCATGCAGGACCCATTCTGAGATTGGCTTTGGAGATTGTCCTTCAGATCAACACTTAGGAGAAGGAAAATGCAGAGGTGGTGCACAGGGTGTGGTGGGCTGTGGTACAGTCTCAGCAAAGGCCTCTGTCAGCCGCACAGGAGTCTGACACTAGCCTGGCCCTTCAGGTTGTTCTGAGTTGGGGCTGGAGGTCCAAGGCTTTTATATCTCTGCATCAGGGAACTAGGAGATGCAGGATTTCCCAATAAGCCAGCAAGACCTTGGAGAAGACACTCTCTGTAGAGGGCTCCCAGACTGTGGGTGATACGCTCAACAGCAGGAAAATAAATTCTTTAATACCAAAGAGATAGCTGGGTGGTTCGTGAGTGTGTGTGTGGTAGCCAGAGCATTACGATTTCAGGGGCTGCGACCTTACCTCTTGTTCTGGTCACCTTTGAGTCACCCCAGTGGCCCATCTTGCTGCACTTTCTCCCCACTTGCTGTTCCTTCTACTCTGGCTGCTCCCCACATAGACCTTTTACTTTGTTGTCATTGTCATCTGCTGTGACTCCCTCACCTGCTGCCCATACCTCTGCATTCACTTAGGTCCCTGAGCCCTGACACACGGTCTCCCTTTCCTGCACAGATCTGTTCCCATGCTGGCCATCTTCTCCGTCAGGTGACCCAACTCATAACACGTTGGCTTCAGAGTTCCTTCAGAGCAAATTCATTCTTCTTCCGTCACTGTAGTGGGTTGATAACTGGTGGTCAACTTATAACCCCCAGCTGAACTGAGTAAGCGTGGTTCTCGGTGAAGGAAGCCCACCTAGGAACTGTGGCCAGCGGTATAAGAGGCAGACCTGGAGAAGGAGAAAGGCTTTTGGGAACTAAGGTGGCTGGGGGGAGTGGGGAAAAGCTGTTGGAGCTGGTGGAAGCTGTTGGTTGTTTTAGAGGAACTTGTCATGCCAGCTTTCCTGATGAACTTGGCTGTTTTCATCCTCTGAGGAGCTCGGGACCTTGCTGGCACTGAAAATGTCTTTGGTTCACTTTGGGGGAGCTCTGGTCCTCACTCTGAGCATCGCTTCCTGGCTTCAGAGGGGAATATGGTGCGCTGCTGGTCTGCAGAAGAAGCTTGCTGTGTTGGCTTTCCTGTTGGGAACTCAGCCATCTTGATCATCAGAGGATGATCATCAAGACCTCACTGTTGCTGAAGATGGCTGTGGTACTTTCAGGGGAGCTCTGGTTCTTCTGAGTGTTGCTTCCTGGTTCCAGTGCAGATCCCTCAGCCTGCTATCACAGATCCTTCATACCACTGGCACAGACTTCCTAGATTCTACCACTGAACTTTGAGGCCCTCACAGCGTAGATCTGTGAAACAGGCTGCATGAGACATTGTTGTGAGCTCTGAGCCTCCAGATGGATTTGTGGGAGGCACTGTTATGAGCTCTAGGTCTTCAGCTGGACTCCTGTAGGATATTGTTGTGAGATCCAGGCCCTCAGCTGAACTCCTTGGTCTTAGTGGGTGCACAGATTTCCTGCACTCTTTTATATCATTCTTTCATTGACTATTATAAATAATCATATAAAGTATGTGTCCTGTATTATGTTGTTTCATGCCCTGATGAAACCTAACATTATGTTAGTTTTCTTCACATGTTACTCTCTTCCCAGCTGCTAGCCCCCATTTTTTATCACCCCTCTTTTAAAAATTAGTATATTTTTGCAGCACATAGTAAATCATTGTAGGGGAGTTGCTACACGCATGTGTTGCATCTTGACCCTCTTAATTTCTCCTTCCCTTCCCCTCCTTCCCACCTATTCCTATTCTCTTTCCAATCTTTCTTTTAAAGAACCTTCTATTTGATTTATTGATCCTTGTATTCAGTTTCATTAATTTCACTCTGATCTTTATAATTTCTACTAGTTTTAGATTTGAGTTGTTTTTCTAGGACCTTGAGACACACCATTGGGTCATTTGGGATCTCTCCGTTCTTTTTATGTGTGTATTCATGCCTGTAAACTTCCCTCTTAGAACTGGGCACTCTCAATGGAACTGTTACTTCTAGGTCCATGCTGATGTCATTTTATATAGTACCCTTAAAGGAGCAATAAATAGTTTGATTTTAATGGTTCTTTAGGAATGTTTTATTATATAGACTTGAAAATTTTGTTTTATGTAACAAATAGAAAAGTGGACAAGTCACAAGTATATAGCCCAAATATTTATTGCACACTGAGGTATCTTCCAACCAGGTAAAACACCAGAATGTCACAGCCTCTCCAAAGCCCTTTCCACAGCTCTCTTTCCTGCTGTCAGCACTGGGTAAAGGTGACTGTGTGAATATATGCTTTTACTTCCCTTCGGGGAATGCCTAGCAGTGGAATGGCGGCATCGTATTGTAGATATCTATTTCCAAATTGGCTGTATCATTGTACCTTCCCATCAGTAGTGTGAGTTTCAGTTGCTCCATATTTTCTCTAGCCCTTGGAAGATTTAGTCTTAAATTTTTTCCATACTAGCCTGCCTGGAGTGGTGTGTCAATGCAGTTTTGAACACATTGTGGTGTCTGGTCAGGTACCACTTCACAAGCAGCTGCCAGCTGAAGAGCCAGCGGGGCAACAAGATCTTGTGGACTTTGGGTGCTGTCCTAGAGGATGTATAGATGTAAAGTCAACAATTAATACAGTGTGATGACTTCATGCGATGGATTGGTCTGTTCTGTCATCAGGGCGAGAGACCTGTTTGGCAGCTTTGGGTTCTGACATGTTAGGAATCTAACTTCAAGATCTGATTCAGAAAGAGGAGTGGGTTTTTTCCAGAGACATAGTATGGATTCACTGAGTTTTGCAGAACTCCTTTATGAATACTTCTTGCCAGCAGGGTAAGAGCTATATCAATAGGGAAGGCAAATGGAAGCTTCAAGCTGTCCTCTTCCCCCTGCCAATGTGGTAAATGAAAACTTCCCATCATGTACATGAGGGAAAAATTAATAATGCCAGGCAGCAGCACAGTCTTCACCCAGGAACACACTAATCATCTCACATGTAATTATAACACAGAGTAGTATATTTATCCTCTGTACTGATGATGTTAATATTACTGCTTGAGCAATAAGTAGCAAATATGGTTGTAGCCCTGTGTCTTGGTTACTTTTCTCTCCTTGCTGAGACAAAATACCCAACATGTAAAATTAAGGGAGGAAAGGTTTATTTAGCTCATAGCTGTGGAGGTTGCAGTCTATGATCAGCTGGCTCCAAGGCAAGTGGCATGGCACAAGGGCAAGAGTTCAAGGTGGCAGAAGATGGTAAAAGCAACAAGAGCAAGAAGGTGTGTGTGGGGGGCAAGCCTTTTCTCTTCCCTTATATTGTAACCAGGTTGTCCACCCTAGGGGGGTGCTTTGTACCCACACTATCTCCCTGCCCTCCTCTTGCACAGGCGCAGGATGTTTACAAATGAGGACCCGCCCCCCTGATGAGTCACTCAGTGACCCTAAACTTCTCAAGTTGACACAGTGTATCAACCCAAACACCCTTCATAAGACACATGTACTCCAGAGGATGGGAGATAAACTTTGTGAAGATCGGAGGTAGCAACATCTGTAAAATTCTGTGGGAGTCTTGGGATCTGGGGCACATGAAGGAGCTTCCTTCCATATGAAGTTTACATCTTGTGTCTTCTACCACTAAGAGACCTTGGCAGTCTACTCATGTTCCAGAGAAAAATATTCTTCACTTGGGGGATACTACTCTATTTGCTGAGTGACGCAGAGGCTTTCATCTTTGGGGGCAGTTCAAGGCTCCTCACTGGGTCCTGGCTGTGGTGAAAAGATCCCAGCCACTTGACTGATAACAGATTAGCACACCCAACTTGGGGGTTTGGTGGATGTGTCAGCACCAGGTCAGGATAGGCAGTGTATGTTGGTGGGAATGCAGACTGGTGCAACCACTGTGGAGAGCCGTTTGGAGATTTCTCCGCAAATTAGGTCTAGAGGTTCCATTTAAACCAGCTATTCCTCTTCTGGGTATTTTCCCAGAAGATCTAAAAACATCATATCACTCTGATATATGTGCACCCATGTTTATAGCAGCACAATTTGTAATAGCTAAAATGTGGA
>PVLD010033289.1:0-13805 GCA_004027595.1 Dinomys branickii
TCTGTAACCGCGCTTGCAAAAACCCCTCCTCCCTTTGTTCTAAAGCATATAAGCCCTGCTCGGGCCCAACTCGGGGCTCTCTGTTCCTATGTGTTCAGTGAGCCCCACGCATGCCTGGATAATAAAGACCCCTTGCGAATTGCATGAGTGAGTGTCTGTTGGTGTCTTCCTACACGCAGCGGGCACCTGCACCCCCACAATACACGATCAGCCCCTTTCAGCTTCCACTTTAGCTAACCAATTCCTTTCACCAGATGCACTCTAAATGACAGTAACTAAGGGTAAAGTTAAGATAACTGGATTTTACTTGTATATAGAAAATCTTAAAGTTTAGATTAAAAAGTATGTACGTAAGCCACATATCCTTAGTTATATTATTCAATAATAGTAATTCATTTAAATTGGTTATAGGGTGTAACTGGGGTGATTTTTAAAATAGTACATGTGCCAGGCATGGTGGCACACGCCCCTAACACCAGGACTTGGGAAGCTGAGGCAGGAGGATCGTTGTGAGTTCAAGACCAGCCTGGGCTACAAAGTGAGCTCCAGACTAGCCTGAACTGTGTACCAAGACCCTGCCTCAAGAAGACAAAACCAAAAATAAAACAAAATAAATATTACGTGGATGATAAACTGCCATAAGGAGGATGTAAATTTATAGCAGCCTATGATTGTTCGGAGTTTGCAAATGTTTGGATAGGCAATTAGTTGCAGTTGCCTAAAAAAACAAGCTTTTCTCATTTTACTTAGTGTCCTTTAATTTTGTAGTACTTGCAAGCTAATCTACTGACCTATGAAAAGATGAATTTTGCTTCTGGTCAATGTATCATAGAAGAATTCAGGGAAATAAAGTACCTTCTATGTATATATATCAACTTTTGGATGCACAGCAAAAAATAAAACCACATTCTATAACTTTTATAAATGTAATAAAAGGATAGAGATTAAGAATATGTAAATTATGGAGATAAATCATATTAGAGTGTAACAGCTTGTTCTGGTTCTGTGAATTTACACTGAATGGCAAGAACTGCTTATTTTCTGAAATACCAAGTTTTCACAGTAAGCCATGTTTCACAGCTATGACCAAAAGCATGGCGATTTTATGACCATTAACACAAAGCAACAGACCAGAGGAAGACTATGCTGCCTTTGATACCAAAATCAATAAACTCAGCCCTCAATGTAGGAGGTTATGTTGGAAATCCAATCTGGAAAGTTGGTCATAAGAACTTCCTGGGGAATTCTCACTTTGCCAGCATGTACACTAAAAGAATTTCCTGGAAAGCCTATCACAATACATTCAAAATATCATGACCAAAACCCAGAAATAATGAATTGGAATCTCTGGACATAGTGCTGTGAATATGGTATTCTAGAAAATAAATTACATAATTCTTATACACATTCTTATACTTTGGAAAAAAGTCTTATGTATTTATTTCTCTTCCATGGTTCTATTACTATACATAAAAAACTCGATAGCACTTAGCATGTAAGATTTTCTATGTCCAGACTAAACTGAAGACAAATAGAATAAAAATGTCCAGTTTGTGGAGTTCGGGGAATATCGTCTATAAAACAGTACTCCAGTGATTGTACTGTTCAGCTACATTTAAGAGACACTAGCCAAATTGTGGTCATATATTAATGTTTCTCAAAATTGAAAATGAAAATGAATCAATTATATATCTTGTGAATTTCACAATTCTGATTCAGGCATGGAGGGGACTGAGGTTCTCCTTTCTGACAAGCCTGTTGGTGGTGCAGGTGCTACCAGTTCAAGGATGATTAAGAGCCAATGGCTTGAACTAGTTGATTAAGATGGAACAATGGTTGACTCTGCCATCTCTCTAAGGAGGAGAAACAAAACTACCATACGGCAGATTAAAAGGAATAGAATGTACACAATGTTCCTTCTTCATATACATCCCTCAAAAGACTATACCTTTGTGTTGTCTTGTACTGTGTTGTTCTCTTTTAGACTAAGTTTAATTTTTGAGTTGAAGCACCATTCTCAAGAATTACAGACATGTGACAGATCATGTGCTCAAACTTTTACTTTTTGTCACATTTTTCATCTGAACTTTATAAAGTCCTTGATAAAACTATAATTCACTGATAAAACACATTTCTCCATTTTTCTCAGGGCCTGAGTCACTCTCTTTCCTTGATCTTGTTCCTATGAGTTTTTTCAAGGGCATCTTTACTAAATCCACTGATTGCTGGTACCTATTGTTGTGTGACTCCCATTGCAAAGCAAGATTTATTCCTGATTTGTAGCATTCTTTGAACGAAGCTGAAATGCTTTTTAGTAAGGCTGTATCAAGAGAAGGTTCCATAAACAGTGGAGCACGGACCATTTCTCTCCTTAAATGTCCCTGTGATGAGAGTCTTCATGGCAATGGCTGAAACCGTTTCTCTGTTGAGGTCAGTAGGGGAGCACTGATCCACACTTGCATCCGTAGAAAGAACGTTTCCTATGTAATTTTTATTCATCTGACACTGTTAAAACAGAAACTGGTTACCATAGCAACACTAGAGTTATTATGCTCTGCATCTCCTGTATAATCAGGTTAAATAGGAAGCTTAAATTGATGTTTATATTTCAGATTAATTTACATTTAAGGATCTTGATTTCATGGAAATAATTTACAGAAAGGTCTTTGAACATAGTTTTCCCATTTTTACTTTGAAGATGGATATAAGTGAGAAAAATACTGAAAGCTCATAGCAACTTGTACTTCCTTGGATAGAAATTAAGCAGGTACAAAGTGCTGCAGCTTTCAGGGGGAAAAACTTCTTAGCACCTGTGGCTTATGTCCCATAAATCATTACTATTAATTAGGTTACCATAATGAATTGGCTTTTGTTCCTTATAGTTTCAACAAGTTCTAATCAGAATGTAAGTGAAGTCACAGATGTATTTATTTAAGTCATTAAATATATATTTTATACGTTTCTAGTCTATGTTGAAATAGAATTCTACTTTGCTGATGGCTCATGAGCCACATGGGAACCTCATATTTCAGTGGTATCCCTGCAAATATCAATTATTATTATTCAAATATATGGCAGTTCAGAGTTCTGGATGATAGAATAATACAGAAATAGTTTTTATTGTACTTCCAGAGAAGGATGATCTCATACTGCCTTAATCACTGAAACTTCTAAGGGAAAACACATTCATCTCACTTTAAAGTTAGATTAGTAGGGACTTAAGGTGGTGTGTAAGGGTAAAGAACACAGAATTGACATTTGCAATATAATACAGAGTATAAGATTTACTAATTTTTTGTACGGATTGAACATTTCAGGAGTGTCTATAGCAGCACTATCACAAATTCTCTTATTGTTGATGATTTTCCATTTTCTATATATTTTTTAAAACTAAAACACACACACACACACACACACCACCACCACCACCACCACCACCACCACCAGGAAAAACAAGAAAATATTTAACACATCAATGAAAATATGTGAGCTTAATTAACATAAAGTGATCAGCCACTTTTAGAGGCTTGAAAAAAGAAGATACTGCAAAAAGAAGACTTTAATGAGGAGAGAAGAAAGGAAACTCCAATTAAAAACCGGAATACAAGGGACAGTGAGGAGTCTCAGTGGACATCACTGGCATTACTGCTCTATCTAGTTTCGTCAGTTTAAAGTGAGGTAATAGGGAGGCACAAATATGCTGGACATTGAGACCACGTCTGAAGGGCATGAGACTAGAAAGGGGAGTGAGGTCAGAGAGGTGGCAAGGGGAAATAATTAGAAGTACATTATGTGCATTTACAAACTTGCCAAAATGAAAGACATTTATTTGTACAACCAAAGTTCACTAATAAAATGTTGAAAAAAGTTTAATTAGTAAAATATCTTCCCTAAGATATTGTAGAGAATCAAGTTACTGGCAAAGAGAATGCAGCAATCATCAAAAAGGTCATATATCCTGACCAAGTAAATTTTATCCCAGGGACACAGGGGTGATTCAATACAAGGAAACCAATAAATGTCATATGTCACAAAACAGAAATGTGGACAATAACTGCATAATTTTCTCAATCGATACAGGAAAAGCCTTGGAAAAAATACACATTTTTCATGAAAAATAAAAACCAAAGAATTAGGTATGGAAGGATCTTATCTCAATCAGATAAAAACCATTTGTAAGAAACTAACAGTGAATACGGTATCAACTGGGAAAAAGTTAACCCTCTGCTCTAACTTTAGGAACAAGACAAATGTATCCACTATCACCACTCCTGTTCAATAAAGTTCTCAAAACATTAGCCCCTGAAATCCGGAAGTGAATGAAATAAAATGTACATATATATATATATATATATATATATATATATATGGAAGAACTAAAATTATCATTATGTGTGGATATCAAGCTCTTCTACATAGAAGAGCTGAAAAACTCTACCAAAAGACTCACAGAATTAATAACAAAATTCAGTATCATGAGGTAATACAAAAAGCAATAGTGCTCCTGTACACCAATAATGAACTCAACCAGAAAGAATTTAGGGAAACAACACTATTCACAGTAGCACCAAGAAAATTAATAAGAATTAACATAAGCAAGGAATTAAAAGATCTCTACAACAAAAACTGCTGTATTCTGAAAAAGAAATTCAAAGAAGACATCCGAAAATAAAGAGATATTCTCTGATCCTGGTTAAGCAGAACAAATATTGTGAAAATCGTAATGACCCAAGTACCCAGCTGCTTGCTAGACTGATCCCATGCTTGAGCCCTGATTCACCTCAAACAGCTAAAGTCCATGTACGATAACAAAATCACTGTTTAAAGATTCCTTGTTCTTTCTCGGAAAGAACTCAAAGAGCATTGCCTGTCCCTGCCAGAAACAGGACAGTTACCCAAGCATAACATACCTGCTACACACCTGTATTCATTGTGGTTTTTGTCTTTGTAAGTCCTGCATACAGTGGGCTCGGGGCTCTCACTTCTCATCCTTGAAATAGAGGTGTGAGTGAGGGTCGTTGAGCTCAACTATTAAAAAGCGTAGCTTCAAGTTCCACTTGGCTGTTTGGGAGTTCTGTTGTCCATGGACCCATCTCATTTAGGGGCTCGTCCTTCCGGGATCCCTTCTGGAGTCTCTAGACTCCCAAACGTCTCTTTGAGACAGTAATTCCTCAGGGGGAATACCAAGAGACGTTCCTCACCCCCAAGGAACTCTTTGTTTCAAAGTGAAACCAAATTCACCCTGGACGCGAGATCAGCAAACATCGTCCGGATTCTTACCGTAAGATTACTTCTTGTTTGTTGGGACGCCCCCTGGGGGTCCTTGGAGAGACTGGATGCAACATTAGACTCTTCAGGGACCGACCCTAGACCAAGACGTTGGCTAGGCCTTGATTATTGAAATTTGATCTTGGCCAGTGGAGGTCTCCTCCGACTGGATTGTCTTGTTGTCTCTTTTTTCTCTGTCTTGTTTGTGAATGCATTAATATGTTTTGTCAAAATGGGTCAGTCTGCTTCTGCTTCTATGTCGCCCCTGCAATGTGTTCTTAACCATTTTAAGGATTCCAGGCAAAGAGCAAAAGGATTTGTAGAACCGGTTTTCTCCCAGGAAAATTGCACACATTTTGTGAGGTAGAATAACCCTCACTCGGGGTCTCATGGCCCCAGAGAATACATTTAATTTTTCTGTCTCTCAATAGGTGTGAAAAGTTGTCTTTAAAACTCCTGGGCACCCTGACCAAGTAACTTACATCCAGGTTTGGGTTGATCTAATCTTAGACACTCCATCATGGCTCCAAAAATATAGTTCAAACAGTTGGGGATGCTCCACGGAGCCAAAGAATGAATTTATTCCCGTGGCCAAGCCACCCCCACCCAAGACTGGCCTCTCCTCCCCAACCCAACTCTTGTCTCTTCCTCTGCTCTTTCACCTCTGGCTCCTCTCCTTCCCTTGCAGGAGACTGCCCCTGGGATAAAGGACCCCAAAATCCCCAGGACTCATCTCTCTCCTAGAATCTGTTTTCTTCACCCACCAGCCCACATGGGATGATTGCCGACGGCTCCTCCAGACTCTCTTCACATCAGAAGAGCGCGAACGCATCCGTGCCCTGGGACGCAAACTGGTCCTAGGACCTGATGGAAGCCCCAGCACTGATCCGGACCGACTGAACTTCTAGTCCCTCTCACTGTCCCCTCCTGGGATCCCAGTGATAACCGAGGCAAGAGGGCTCTCGATCAGTATCGCCAGACTCTCCTGGCTGTCCTTAAGGCAGTAGCCTGGAAGCCTACCAATTTGTCTAAAGTTACAGAGGTAAGCCAGAGACCTGACTAGTCTATCTGCTTTCTTGGAGCACCTCCTAGAAACATAATGGATTTACACTCCTATAGATCCGGAGGTACCTGAGAATTGACACGCCTTAAACCTTGCGTTCGTTACTCAGTCGACCCCAGATATTAGGAAAAAAGTTACAAAGATTAGAAGGATTTAAGGGAATGCCACTATCTCAGCTGGTAGAAGTGGCCCAAAAGGTCTTTAACAATATAAAAGACCCACATGAATTGAACAAGAAAATGGACAAGGTTCTTATTGCCCTGGAAAAAAAAAAAAATCTAGGGGCCTTAGGCTACTGACAATTGTGGATCTTGGGATTTGGGGAATTGGTCCAACCGCTACATGTGTCCACAGGGGGAAACCCCTCAGAGGCTCTAATCTGGATGGAGACAGAAGAACAAGCCTTTCAAAAATTAAAATCAGCACTGGTGAGTGCTCTAGCCCTGGCCTTACCCAATTTGACTAAACCCTTCCAGCTGTATGTGACAGAGAATAGAGGCATTACAAAGGGAGTACTAACTCAGTTTCTGGGTCCATGGAAGAAGCTTGTGGCCTACTAGACACCACTGCCTCTGGATGGCCAAAGTGCCTACGGGCCATTGCAGCCATGTCCCTCCTGACCAACGAGGCTAACAAATTGACTTTTGAACAGAAGCTTCAAATTGTGGTTCCATACACAGCTGAAACTGTGTTGCGGTCCCCACCAGACAGATGGCTATCAATGCCCACATTGTCCAATACCAGGGATTGTTGTTGGATCCTGATCATATTGAGTTCCTGTCCACTACAGCCTTAAACCTGGCCACTGTCCTGCCAGATGATGACCCACAAGTGCCTCTACACAACTGTGTGGACATCATAGACTCCACCTACAGCCTGCAAGAGGACCTGATGGACGTCCCGCTCGACAACCTTGAAGCCACCTTTTTCACTGATGACAGCAGCTATCTACATCAAGGCAGTTGAGTGACAGGTGCCACTGTGACCAAGACTGAGGTAATATGGGCCCATCCACTGGGGTCTGGATCCTCCACCCAAAGAGCTGAATTGATAGCTTTGACTCAAGCCTTGAGATGGGGATCTAATAAAGTCATAAATGTGTACACTGATAGTCGATATGCTTTTGCAACTGTACATGTACATGGAGCTATTTATCAAGAAAGAGGACTTTTAACTACAGGAGAAAATAAAATTAAAAAATGCCCCTGAGATCCTAGATCTTCTGGCTGCTATCTGGCTCCCCCAAAAAGTGATGATCACCCTTTGCCAACCAAATGGCAAGAGCTATTGCCCTAAAACCAGTGGGGCCAATAACAGACAAGCTCCTCCCCATGCTTCCTCCTCCGCTCTTGCTTAAGTTGTCATATTCAGATTTGGACTTGAGGCTACCACAACAATTAAAGGCAAAACCTTCCCTTCCAGAAAACTGGCTCATACTCCCGGATAAGAGTATTCTTATCCTAGAGACCTCATCTCGTCCAAGAGACTCACCAAGCCACACACTTGGGGGGCACCAAACTGGCAGAGCTTTTTCGGGAACAATATTTTATTCCCAAACTGTCACAGCTGATGAAGGCTTCTAGCCTCAAATGCCCAGAGTGCATCCAAGTCAACTCCAAGCAGGCATCCCAAGACTTGCGAGTCCAACAAGAGACACCTTCACTGGCTGGACAGAAGCTTTTCCTACCTGGACTGAGTCTGCTCTTATTGTGGCCAAAAGCTTCTATATGAGATAGTGCCCAGATTCGGCCTGCCCTCTGGGGTCTCACAATGGCCCGGCTTTCATAGCCCAGGTGACCCAAAATCTAACTACAGCTTTGGAGATTAATTAGAAATTAAATTGTTCCTACCGACCTCAAAGTTCAGGACAAGTAAAAAAAAAAAAAAAAAAAGAACAGAACTATAAAGAAAACCATTACTAAAATGGCTTTAGAATCTATCAAAAACTGGGTGAGTCTCCTTCCTTTTGCCCTTCTGCGCGTGTGATGTACTCCCTTAATCCTGGGAATCACTCCCTTTGAGGCCATGTATGGGCAGCCCCCTCCCCTGGTTCTTTGTCTCCATGATGACAAGCTGGCAGTTATCACTAACAGAATTTATTAAGTCCCTACAGGCCCTTCAACCTTTCCTCCAGTCCACTCATCATCTGTTCCAAGAACATCAACCAGTTCCTGAAAAGCCCAGCGACACCTTGGCAGCTCAGTCTGGAGCTTGAGCACACCAACAGCTGTCATAGTCACGGACAAGAGTCACTAGATTCACCATTCTCACGTTAAGACTGTTCCTGTGGAACCAGAAGACACAGCTAAGTGGATTATACAACAACCTGTTCTGACCCTCGGTGATTTGCAAAGAAAAGGTACTTGTGTTAAGACTAACACTTATAAAATTTGTCAAAATCTCCCTATGCTAACATCTGTACCAATGTAATTGATAATGTAAATCAAACCTACTCCCCCAGCTTACATCTAGAAGCTCCTCACGTAACTTGGTTTGCTTGTACTGCTGGCATAACACCATGTATATTTTATCAAGAGACCCCCAGAACTATGTGTCCTTTGTCACATTTTTCCCCAATTGTTTTATCATTCTGGGACAGCATTTGGCCCTGACTGGTTTGCCTAGAGTGAAGAGAGCGAACCCTGTCCTTATACCAACATTACTGGGCATAGGCATGGCTGGATCAGCTGAATTAGGGACAGCCACTCTGGTTACTTCTGACCAAAATTATAAAGAACTAAGTCAACAGATAGACCAAGATTTAGCCACCTTAAAACAATCAGTCACTAAGCTAGAGGAGTTTCTCCTGCCATTGGCTGAGATGGTTTTACAAAATAAAAGAGGTTTAGACCTACTTTTTCTAAAAACAAGGGGGATCATGTTAGCCCTAGAAGAAAATTGTTGTTTCTATACCAACCATTCTGGAGTGATCAGACAAAGTTTAGGCCAACTAAGAAAGAGACTCCAAGAGAGAGATGAACAGAGGAGACAAGAACAAAATTGGTTCCAAAATTTGTTTTCAACTTCCCCGTGGTTAACCACCCTTATAACAGCTTTAGCTGGACCAATTACAGTTGGTCCCTGTATTATAAATTGCTTGCTAAGATATATTCAGGGGAGGATTCAATCTGTCAAACTGATGATACTTCGAACTGGATACAAAAACCTCCCCAATGAGGATAAAGTTGACGAATCTATGATTTGATTCATTAACAAAACCCAGTGGGGAATGTAGTGGCCCAAGTGCCCAGCTGCTTGCTAGAGTGACCCCATGCTTGACCCCTGATTCACCTCAAACAGCTAAAGTCCATGTACGGTAACAAAATTACTGTTTAAAGGTCCTTGTTCTTTCTCAGACAGAACTCAAAGAGCATTGCCCATCCCTGCCAGAAACAGGACAGTTACCCAAGCATAACATACCTGTTACACATCTGTACTCATTGTGGTTTTTGTCTTTATAAGTCCTGCATACAGTGGGCTCGGGGCTCTCACTTCTCAGCCTTGAAACAGAGGCGTGAGTGAGGGTTGTTGAGCTCAACTATCAAAAATCACTGCTTCAAATTCCACTTGGCGGTTTGGGAGTTCCATTGTTCACGGACCCATCTCAAAAATGACCATACTTCCAAAATGGATACACAGATTTAACACCTGCTCAATGAAAATACCAAAAGCATTCTTCATAGAACTAGAGGCAAGAATTCTAAAATTCCTATGGACCCAAGAAGAGACCCAAAGTAGCAAAAGTAATCCTGGGCAACAAGTGCAAAACAAGAGGCATCATGATCTCAGACTTCAAGTTATACTATACAGCTACAGTGATAAAAACAGCTTGGTATTAGCAGAAGAAACAAATAAACAAATAAAAATATGCAGATCAGTGAAATAGAATGGACAATACAGAAATGACTCCAGGCACATTCGGCTATCTGTTCTTTGACAAAGTAGTTAAAACATACCCTGGGAGAAAGATAGCCACTTTTGTAAATGCTTGGGAAACTGGTTATCCACATCACAAGATTGAATATAGACCAATATCTTTCACCACATACTAAATTAAAATCAAAATGGATCAACCACCCAAATAGTAAAACAGAAAGGCTTAACCTCATGGAAGATTAGATAGCTAAAATTCCTAAAGACACAGAGATAAGTGAAGACTTTCTGAGCAGAGCTTCAATAGCACAAGAAACAATAGCAAGAATTAACAAATGGGATCATAGCCAATTAACAAATTTCTGCACAACAATGGAATCTTTCAAACAAAGTTGAGAGATAACCTACAAAATGGGAAAAATATTTGCCAGCTGTTCTTCAGGGAGCACACTAATATCTAGAATATATATATATATATATATTTTAAAAACTTTAAAAATTAGATTCCTAAAAGAACAACCAATAAAAATGGAACAAACAAAAAAGTAGACACTACTCAGAAATACCAATGGCCATGAATAAATTTGAAAAATTTCAAACCTTATGGTCATTAGAGAAATACAAATTAAAACAACACAGAGATTCCACCTTTCTCCAGAATGAATCTGAAGAAATCAAATAATAACAAATGTTGGTTAAATGGCAGGGTAAACAGAAATCTTATGCACAATTGGTACAATGCTAAAACAGAACAGCCACTATGGATGTAGGATGGGGATTCCTCAAAAACTAAAAACAGAAAATCCACTTGACCCAGCTGTTCCCCTTCTAGGTAGTATCTTCCCCAAAGAGTTAAAAACATACCACAGCGATACATGCTTACCCATGACTGTAGCAGCACTCCTCCTAATAGAGCAATCTTGGACGAAGCCTGTATGTCCATCAACGGATGAATGGATAAAGACAATGTGAAACTTGTTCACAGTGGAGCACTTCCGGGCCATACAAGATAAACTTGAGATGAATGGATAAAGACAATGTGAAACTTGTTCACAGCGGAGCACTTCCGGGCCACACAAGATAAACTTGAGGCATTGGAGGAACACAAATGCAGCTAGAGAACCATTAGTATGTTGGTGCACACCTGTAAGCCCAGCACTAGAAAGACTGAGGAAGCAGGACTGACAGCTGTGGCCAAAGTCTGGGCAGTGCAACAAAAACCTACATAAAAAAATAAACAAACAAACAACAACAACAACAAAAAAACAATTAAAATGACTCTGGATATAGCCTTGCCGTGGAGTGCTTCTCAGTGTGACGTCCAGTACAAACCAAAATTCAACAATTCACATGATTTGTAAACAACATTTTCCTTGAATACCACTTGTTTTTAACAAAAATTTAAAATAAAAGGAAGCAAAGTGCTAGGAAATGAGCTTGCTCCTTAGATTTATCTCTGGGAAGAAAATCAATATGAAATTATAACCATACCTGGAGCCTGTGTGCTTACTTCACCTTTTACCAATATTGGGAGGAAACTGGAATCAGATTGTTAGACTGATCTACAAATTCCTCTATACATGCATATATATGTAATGTTTTATTTTATAGAAAAATTACAACAAAATTTCATAACAAAATAGGAGAATAACAATAGTTAATACTTTGAGTATTGTTATCTTTAAAGTAGTTAATCAGCATACAAGATATAAGCTTTAAAATTCTCCAAAGGTTTATTAGCACAAAACTTTCTTTTCAGTGAACCAAGAGAAACCAGTAGTATAAGTCTCTTGTACTGTCTGTTTATCCCTTTAGCTTCCTTTCTTTCACCTTTGCACCTTTGCTCGTTCCTTTTGAACAGTTTCTTCCCATTTCTCAATATCTATTGTGCATTTTGGACCTTACAGTTCCTCAAAGCAGGAAGACAGTACCGTACTTACACATGCGGGTCTGATTTATTTCACTTATGAGTGTGGTCTCTAGTTACATCTATTTACCTATAAAAGTCCAAATTTATCTTTCTTTATGGCTGAGTAGTATTCATGGACTTCTGATTAATGTGCTTTCATTTAGCATTGTAGCTCTATTGATAAGATTTCTTCCAAATAGATTCTATTAGTCTTGCAGATATGGAAATCACTGTGTTGACATAATTTTAATTAATTGATTTGTAAGCATCTGTACTGAATTGTTTTAGTGAAAATACACATGTAGGGCTGGGAATATAGCTCAGCAGCATAAGTGCTTACCTGGCAAGCTTGAGGTGATGAGCTTGATTTCCGGTACCAAAAAAAAAAAAAAGGACACTTGTGATTTTCCAACTGCAAACTAATGGATTGATAAGTAGTAATGCATTGATGAATTAATAGAAAACAAACTAATATCTACCACACACTCTGCCATCATAACTGAAAACATAAGCTCTAATGTCTGAAATGAGTGCACAGAAAATCAAGTTTTCTCTTGAAATGGACCCATTTTATTTTACTTATGTGCTTTGGAATCTTTCTAACTCTGTCATAGACTTTTTATTGTACTACAATAGCCCTGAGATAGAATGAATTTAGTAAAAAGCAAAGACTAAAATTATAATAGAAGTCCAACATATATGCTGTTTGAGTTTACTCATGCCACCAAAATAAGATACCAAGGGTTGGATGGCACACACAGTGAAATGTGTTTCCTCATAATTCTGGAGACAAGAAGCCCAGGTCAAAGTTTCTGGAGCTTCACTCTCCAGAGAGAGCTTTCTTCTTGGTTTGCAGATAATCACCTTTTCTTGGTGTCTTCAGGTGGCCTTTCCTCTGTGATCAGATAGAAAGCTCAGATGCCTCTGCCTCTTCTCATGAGCACATCAGTCCTTTGGGATTAGGCCTGTGTGTTGATGGCCTCTTTCAACTTTAATTCCCACTCTCCGCTCTGTATGTCCAAATACAGTCATACGGGGTAAGTGCTTGCCGCTAAGCACTTAAGGCCCTGAGTTCGATCCCCGGTCCCGGAAAAAAAAAAAAAAAGGAACGGATGTTTCCAAATACAGTCATACGGGGACTTACAGCATTAATATAAATATTCAGGAGATACAGTTCCATCCACAATAACCTCTGATATCATAGAATCCAACTTCTTTTTCTACTATTTATGAGAATTCTATTCCTCAGTCTATTGTTGTCTCTTTGTTTATGGCTGCTAGGGTTGCGGACACCCTGGTCCTTAGGGCTGCCTCTATCCACTGTCCCTTCCTGCCACTTTGTGTCTACATATGGTTAGGTAGCTACTGTGTAATTTGCCATTTATGAACAACTATCCTTCCTTGGTACCTCTGTAGAAAAGCAGTTTGTAACTGTTTGTCTCTTCCCACTCCTCTTTTTCATTTGATTCCTGTCCCTATGCCTGTAGTTAACTCCTCACTGCTACTGCAACTTCTGTCTGCATTCAGTTTTTGTTATCTTCCTGGATTGTGTGTGTGTGTGTGTGTGTGTGTGTGTGTGTGTGTGTGACTGGGGATTGAATGTAGCACTTTCTTGCTAAGGCACACCACAAGACTCTTTTTAATTGTTTTTATTTTTGAAGCACAATCTGTTTATATTGCTCAATTTGAGCT
>PVLD010033290.1:0-13805 GCA_004027595.1 Dinomys branickii
GCTCCAATGATTCCTTCTCTTTGGGAGAATGTCCCTTAAGCTTTCTGCTGAGATTTGTTCTTCTGTCTTCCCTTTTTTGGGTATCAGATTCAAAATATTGAGCAATAGATTCCCCAGGCAGTTCAGCAGGCAAAGGTCTGCTGCAGAGGCTGTTCCAATGACTTTTCTTTGGGGGAATGTCCCTTAAGCTTTCTGCTGACAATTCCGCTTAAAAGGCTGTACAGATATTGGTTAGCTCCTCCCTAGCGAGAGACCTGGGTGAGGTGTGTAAGACCGCTCCCCCACCCTCCCAGGGTTCCCTGCAGGTATCGGGATGGATCTCCTCCCCCACTCGGTGATCTGGTCACAAGCGCAGATAGCTCACCAGTTTTCGGAGTCCCTGCAGGCAGGAAGGTTCCAAGGTGCCAGTTTTTTGTGCTATGTTCGCGATCCGCCGCTCGCATCCACTTGTTTCCTTGCATTCTCCGGGTCTGTGGGAGGGAGCGGGATGCTCCGCTCCTAGGCTGCTCGCACCGCCCTGGCCACGGACCGCAGGCTGCCGAGGGTCTAGGCTGTGCAGCCTGCCCGATGTGCGCGAAATGTGAGACTGCTGGGCGTTCCCGCTGCTAAAAAGCCAATCTCTGTCGGGAGTCACCGGAAAGCTGCGCCGGCTCGGGGGGGTGGGAGGGACCGAGCTGGCTGTGCCCCCAGGGCACTCGGACCCAGCCAAGCCCCCTCCCCGCGTGGATCATCTCTGGCTCCCAGTGTCTGGGGCTTTCCCGCGTCTGGCCACGGCAGTTTGGGCCGCCCTACCGCATCTCCCCAGGCAGCTCAGAGAAACACGTTCAGTTTGATCTTCCCAGCCGAGGTCTCGGCATTCACGCTCACCAAGTCTGTCTCGAGCTGGTGGTGTTTATCAAGGAGGATCGCTCCTGTGCTGCTCACCTGGTCGCCATCTTCCCGGAAGTCCTAGTCCTTGACTTTCAAATCAGCTCCACTCAGAGAAAACACTTATAAATGGGATTCCTTTGTAAGCCCAACAAAGTGAGTCTTACACATCTTTGGCATGAATTATACAATGAAAAGCATAAAAATATACACAAAAATACCATAAAGAAACTATTTTTACCTTTACAGTTACCTCAAAATGGTTGTATAGTACAGTACAACTGTAAATAAAATATTTTTACTTTTATATTTACCTTAAAATAGTAAAGTAGACTCATAAACAATTTCTATGATTTGTTCAAATCTACAAATGTTCATAATGTGAGGTTCGTTTGTATCTGTAAAAGTTCACAGCTAGAATATTCATAAATCGGGAACTCACTGTAATGTTTTCAAGATTTTTTCTGCCCTTTTGAGACAGGGTCTCGCTATGCAGTTCAGATTGGCCTTGAGTTCACTTGTACCCCAGGCTGATCTCAAATTTGCAATGATTCTCCTGTCTCAGCTTCCCCAGTGCTGGGATTACGAAGATATTTTAATGTATGTGTGACACTGGGGATCTAATGCAAGATCTTTACCTTGAGCTACAGCCCCAGAATTTTTTTTTAAATTTTTTTGAGGAACAGTGTTACCAAATCACTAAATTGGCCAGGCTGTTTGAATTTACAATCCTCCTGTCTCAGCCTTCCAGAATGCTGTGATTTCAGCCATGTACCACCACAACCAGCTGAACTTTTCTTTCTAATTAGGCATTTCCTCTTTCTTTTTAACTTTTCCTCATACATGTATATCATAAGCTCCTTCAAGTAAATTCACACTCACAAACATAACAACTAGACACCCCTCATAAAGTGGTACTCAAAAGTGAGTCAATGAAATTCTGTCAGAGAATTTAGAAGTTCAGAGTCACTTGTCCTCAGCTATCTCTGTGGAACTCCTATAAGCAATTATGCTCTTTGATCATTTTTAAGTTTATATAAAGAGTTAGAGATGTATCATATATTTCCCCACATAATATATGAAAGCAGTATCACTAAATATCCTTACATATGATTTAGAAATATATATAATATTTGTGTTGGTAGGCATAAGGGTTATTCTCAGTGAGGAACCTTTTAAAAATAAGCATATGAAGGAAAAATTTCAAGAATCCTCACAAAGCTTTTTAACTCTTAAGAACTCATAAAAGTTTAGTTGAAAGTTTAAATATTGAAAGTAAAAATAGTATTATTTTAAGGAACACGTAAGAAGTTCTGGCCACTGTTAATTCTTAGAAGTCATAAAATTATAAGTGTATATTATTTTGGACTTATTTTGGATGAAATTGCTTATGCATACACATTTTTTGCCTTTACTACTCATGTTAAAATCATTTTATTCATCTTATTTTATTTGTTCTAGACACTTCTACCAAGTGGTATTATAATTTCCTTTTTTCATATTTGGAAATAAACACAGTAATTTGTTTTAGGTTACATTGCTACAAATTAGTGATATTATAATTCTAAAATAGTCTTTGATCCTTCTTCCTGTGAACAACTATAGCACTTCTTAAATATTGAGACCGTATTTCACCGTCATCCTTCTAGAGACTTTGGAATTACTCGAGATACCAAACCTATAGAGCCCTTACTTTCAAACCTTCAATATATTATATGAGTTACTCCAACTTCAGTTATACCAAGTTATTTTTCACATGTAACTTTCCTATTAAAGAATTTTAACTGAGGAAAATATAAGCAATTGCTGCCTTGAAAGAAAAGACTTTAATATCCTGTCACTTAATGATATTTTAGACACTTTTGGATGTATCTCTGTTATGGATTAGATCTAGAGTGTCCCCAAAAGCCTCATGTTCAAAACTGGAGCTTCTCAAAGGTGATTGGATCATGGTGGAGCTACTCATAAGTTCGTTAGTCCATTGATAAGTCCAGAGCTGAGTGTGCTATTGGGAGTCAGGAAGTGATTGGAAGAGGCAGTCTCCTAGGAACGGGACTTGGAAGGGTGTATGCCCCTCTCTTCTCCTCCCTTCTCTCTCCACATCCTGTTCTCCACGACGTGAGCAGTGTTCCTCTGCTTGGCCCTTTCTCTATGCCATTTCTGCCTTAGACCCAGTCAGCCATGGACTAAAAACAGGAGCAAAAATAAACTTCTCCTCCTTTACATTGTAGGTTTCAGATATTTTGCCTAGCAATGTTAAATGTGACTAATGTATTCTCTTTGTTCTCTTCTTTCCCAGAGTAGTTTTCATACAGGATTATAATGGCTTGTAGCAGGTGAAGGTCATAAGATTAGCTTGCACACACCACCTTCCACTACAGTGAACACTATGTAAAGGCCAGAGAGTTAGCCTCATGAGGAAGAAGACAAGGGACCGCAAAAAAGTCTTTTTGTTTAGATGGCTGTGGTTGTGTTCATCCAATGTGTAGTTTGGGAACAGAAGCAAAATTTTGCGCAGTGCTTCTGTTCATGATCCAAATTGTCTGCAAACAGAGAGGCTTTCTGAACTGAAGCATTACTGCACAGCCAGCTAAATAAATCCACCATCTTCCCCAGCATCGTGGAATGAATTAAGTTCATGAAATGGGGTACCACTGTAGTTACAATCATCTCCCCTTTTTTGCTTATTATTGCTTCTCTGCATGATGCAGACTGATTTCCCGTGGCAAATATTCAGATAGTCATTTTATGGGCCACATTGTTAGGGGATTACCTGATCCACAATTCCCTAGCTTCCTTATTTGTTGGTTCAGTTCGTATTAATGTTAAGGACAGAATGGGAATCTGTTAGACTTAACTCTGATCTTTTGATCTATAAGACCACAAACGAGAAGCTCTGAACTTTTCATTAATTATTTTCCAGCTCTCCTGGATACTAACCACAGCATGTCTTTCATTTTTTGGTTCTGAGCTATAATATTAGCTTCTTTCCCACTTTTGTCTAGCTTTAGCCATGCTATTTGATTTCTAGCATTTGTACCTGTGCTATGATTGGCCGTTATTTAGACATATTCCTTCTATTAGTCTTATGGGTTGAAGACCTATATTTATTGGGTGTTGTCCCTTGGTTGAACTTGTCACCTGGATCGGTCCAATGAGTATCCCCCTAATGATCTATCTAAAGCTCTAGTCTTCAATTACCTTATCCACTCCAATCCCAAATTTTAGCTTCTGCCAGAAAGATAATCTGTACAATTCCTAAAGTTACCATGAGTGCCAGACTGGCAGCCATCTTAAAGAACATACTGGCAAGAAGGCTCAAGCCTAACTACCTGGCCCAGTGTTCACTTGTCTTCTAAAACAAAGAAATAAGGCCAATCCATTGCCTCATTCTTTCTATGGCCTGACAACTCTCCTTTTTGCTATTCTACTTGAATAGGTACACTGGCAAATTAGTGAACATCTTCCATTTACAGACATCAGAAGCGTTCATAAAACGTCAATATCTTCTTTATTATTTTTAATCTTTACAAGTTTGATAGTATTAGTCAGGTTTTTTGTCACTTGGACACAATACCTAACATACAGTTTAAAGGGGGAGAGGTTTGATTTTGATCATGGTTTCAGAGGGTACAGTCCATGGTCTTCTGGCTGCAAGGCATAAACATCATGGCAAAGGACATCATGGCCTAAAGGTATTTAGTTTATAGCAGCCAGAAGGCAGAGAATACGGCAGTGCCAAAGAAGGAGTATCTAAAGATCAACTGCAGTAACTAATGTTAATCTACCACCATAATCCCCTCTGGCACATCAGAAGTGTGCTTTATTATTTAGTTCTTATCAAGCCAATTAAATTAATATGATTAAACTTAACCTCACATTTGAGCTTCTTCCTCAAAGCTGAAGACTAGTATTTTACTATACTTTGCTTTTACTTTGTTATATAGAAATGATTCCAAAATGCAGTGACATAAAACAGCAATTTCACTGTGTTTACAGTTTCTGTATATGAGTAATTTTAGTTAAGTACATGAGAAATTCTTTGTCTAAATTGGGAAGACATGATGGCAGGTGGCTGGAATCATTTCGGAGCCTCTTCACTCATATAAGCAGCAATAATTTTGGTTATGAGATGAGACATAAGCTTGGGCTGTGAGCCTGAGAAACTGCATGTGAACTACCTATGTGGCCTGAGCTTCACCATTACATGTTGGTATCAGGATTTCTAAACAGTAATACAGGGATCCAAAGACAAGTGATGAAAGAAAGCTAAACTGAAGTTTCATGGCCTTTCTTCTTTTGATGCCCTCATGAGTGAGAAGCAAGAGAACCTATGGCCTGAAAGGAGGCCAAACTTATCAATCGAGACTTTATGTAAAAAGTTTCCAAGATTTCAAGATTCCTAGGATGGATGAAGCTGTGCCCCAAAGGCTGAATTATTTAAATTGCTTCATATTTGTTAAAATTACCAAGAATTGTATTAGCGAAAGGGCTCATGATGGGTGGTGGTATGAATTCACTGCCTAAAATGTAGTTTAGCCTCACTCAATTTTTTTAGCAATCAGCTTCCTTTATGTAGTTCAGTAAAGCTAATCTGTGGCTAAAGTGTCTCTACCATTATTTTCAATTTTCATAAATGAGAGTGCAGTGTAGACATAATTCTTAGAATCTGATTTCAACCTCAAATTAGCTCGAACTAGACTAAAACACCTCTTCCCAAATCATGTCATTTATCTATTTTTTAAAAATTGAAACTGACAGCCTATCCTCACCTTTGAGCTGTAAGCAGAAAAGTCCTGTTTTAAACAATTCAGCAGACTTTCTTGCTGACTCAAAAAGTTATTTTCTCAATCCTTAATTTTATCATCACAAATAAATGGAATAAGCTGCAATATGATGGTAGGAACTACACAGTGAAACCCATTGAAAGAAGCCTAATAAGTTCGTTGAACACATTAACATTGGATTTTGCTGAGAAAGTATGTAAGGTCAATATAAGCATGAAACACTAGGACAATATTGGATAAAAGTCAAATGCTGTAAAAGGAAGCATTAGACTGCACAAAAGAAATCTTAAGTGCTGTCTTAATATTTAGCAATGTGTACAAGAATATTCAGACACATATATGGCCATGCTATTTTTTGCACTGCACAGTTGTATTTGTGCAGAGTGTATCAAGGACATAAATAAATGATATATGCCAATATGGCTCACCTAATTCAAGAATCTTTCTTAAAATAAATCAAAATTTTAATAAGAAATTTTAACTTCCAAAATGTGTAAAAAGTGCAGAATAACGCTGTTGTGTGGATGTTTATAGGACCTAAAAGTATAAATACATTCAGTAGTAGCTGGGATTAATTCCTTCTAAAATTCCTAATAACATGATGGCCCAAAACATTCTACATTTTGTATAATGTATCAAATTACCTGTGACTTGCAATAAGGGAAGTTCCTCAAACTTGAGGGCAAAATAAGGACTAATTTACTTCCTTTTAGTAATTTTTGAAAATTATCAAAGAAAACTTCATTAAGGCTCACTAGCTAGGCAATATCTCCTAAAATCTCAATTATCAAGTCCTGCATAAATCAGAAATGTCTAAATGCCCAATTGTAAGCTGTTATCTATGGCCTAAATCACCAAAGTATTTCTAGTCTACAGATACAAGTATACAAGCATTAATAAGGTGGGTTACAGTTCACTTTTTCTTCTTATTCCTATATGCAGGTTACAGAAGCCCCTCACTGTCATTCCCCAATTTTTGTGTCACTAATGGTGTCTTCTGTTGATAATATCATCCTGTGGACTATTTCACTGATAACAATGGCAATAAAAGAGACTTGAGACAGCAACTCACCATGCCACAACTAGCATGATGGAAGGGCATAGTTAATATCCTTAGAGACAAATCTGCAAATTATCTTCAGCGGTTTTCATGAATCCTGTAGCAAGGAGCATGTCCTTCTTTTCTCCCTATAGTGGACTTTGTCACATAAGTACTACACAGGTATATCATACACTATAATTTATTTTCCAAGCTGGGAGCAAAAAGGAATGCTAAATAATTGAAACATAAGGTTAGTATCATAATCTGGGATTCTTTGGGAGCAAAATAGGACATATGGTCATTCCTATTACTTGATCTGTGCTGGAGGTATTCCCATTTATCACAGGATTCCTTTAAAAGCGCCTGTACATTGTGCTTACAGATTGCTTACTCAGGCTATAGAGAAATTAAAATACCCCAGGATAGGAAAAGAATAAACCAGATAGGCCATGGTTGTATTCTCCTCCTGTGCAACCTCAACATTCCCTGTAAAAACAATGAAATGGTTTCTCCTTGTTCTCATTTAGCCTAGATCTCTTTCTCTACAAATTGTCTCCGGTGATGTTCGATCTACCACATCATCAGACCTCTCTGGGTACAACTCAATTTTCATTTAGAGTTAAGAGCACCCTATCCTATATAAACATATATTTGAGTTAAGAGGAATTTAGGCATAAAATATCAGATTCATGCATTTATCAATAGGCGCTATTTGTAGAACCCAGAGAAAAACAGGGAACAAAGGAAAAAAGGATGATGTGGGAGGAAAAATGGCTACAGAAAAGAATGAAAAATAAAAGCATTTTCAAAAATCATCAATAGTGAACTTCAGAATTATTTTATGCAGCTGAAATTAGTTTTAAAGAAAGATGTCAAATAAGAAACCTTGAACCATTTATTAGTGTATAGAGAAAACTTTTGGACCAAAAATAGGCAAGTGAACATTTTGTTGTAGTCCTTTCAGTGCACTGATGATATTTTGTAGTGTGATGGATTGAAGTTGTTTCAGATATTTTACAATTTCAGTGATTTTCACCCACTGAGACTCTATTCAGATAAAATGATCAATCTAAATTCTGATGGTTAAGAATTCAGTATGCCACTTTTCAGTCATATTTCAAGAAATCAACTGAATATACCAAATAATTCCAAAGCATTTTTGCTCTGTCCCAACTCTTTGGGTCAGGATTTCAATGAAACTACATTTTAATTGCTCTTTAGCACTAAGTAGAAAGCAAGTTATAAGTTGAAACTTTAGGACAAAATTCAGAGAGTTGTAATATGATATTTTGGATTCTAGTATGTGAAATGACCTTAAAGAATCATTTTCACAATTTTTATCTGTAAAAGATTATAGAATCCAATCCCAGTTCCTTTTATTTTTTCCTATAATATTAGAAAGATTTGAATAAAATAAAAATTATTCTTCCTCCTCCCTGTGAGTGATTATGGCTTATACATTCGGGTTAAATCAGTCCATTTTGTTGAGAAAAGGAAGTTAAATAGGAATTGTTCATAATGAATACGTTTTATATCATCTTGTGTGAAATGGTTCACAAATATGCTAGAAGCAATTTCTCTCAACATACATATTCTCTAGCAATGGGACATTTTCCCTCTTTCCTCTAACAGCCAGTAGCCATTTATTCCTTCTTTAAATTTCGGCTGCTCCTGTGACTTTATGACAAGTGAAATATGGTAGAACAATGCCGTGCAAACTCTGAGGCTTGGTCTTGGGAGAACTTGCAGTTTAATCTTTATCCAACTACATTCTGTGGAGAAAGGGCTACCATGCAGGAGAAGAAAGAGAGCAGGTAATTTTGGTTAGATGAAAGAATCAGTGGACATGAGAGAAGTCATTCTGAGTCATCCAGCTCCAGTTCAGTCTCTAGATAATTACCATAGCATGAGTGATCTCAGCCAACACATAGGAAGTAGAAGAACTAGCCAAGTAAGCATTAACAAACTACAGGAGTATGAATCATCAATCCTAGTCAAGCTGGGGGAGTAGTTTGTTATGCTGCGACAGACGTAGATAATGGACGCAAGACTCAAATTCCACTATAAATTCATTCATCATGATTATGAGGAAAATACATTTCTTAAAAGATTGAATTTTTGTCTTTGCCCATTTGTTCTTCCATTTTCTTTTGTCAGTTATGCCTTTATATTATGTGTATCATGTAACTTCTAGTACTAAATCCCTTTTGCTCTATCCATGGATACCCTGCATTCATTTTTATATTAAATTATATTTTCAGCCCTCCATCACTTCTAGTTATTAGCACATCTCTTCTCTACTCTTTACAATGAAACACTTTTAAAGAGTTAGCCACACTCAGTGATTTTACTTTAGTTTCCCACTCACTGAAATCTAGCTTCTGGAGCACCACTGAGGCTTGGTATCAGCAATGATCTTGCTATCCCCAAATCCAATCAAATATTTTTAGCATTTCTCTGGTTAAACTTTCCTACTTGGTATGAGACATTGCTGTGCCCTTTGTTAAACAGTACTTATCCTTTCATTCATAATATTCTGTATTCCTGGATTAGTTCAAGTAATTATCTTGTCCTTCATGCTGTCCTGTGATAATTCTTTTTATTATGTTCATCCCTGAAACTCTAGTTTCTTTTTGATCAATGGTCATAAAATTATGTAATAATCTCCAGACCTCGGCTTGCTTTGTTGCAAATCAACTTATTAGATTATAGTCATGCCCATTCATTCAAATATCGCCTTTGGCTATGTTCAAGCCAAAATATTTATACTGAGATGTGGTGGTAGAGATCATATGGTCCACAAAGCCAGAAATATTTTTCCTCTAGCCCTACATGGCAAAAGATTGTCAGCCTCAGATTTGAATCTCTAATGTGTGTTTCTGTTCTAATTTCACTATATGATTTCCTTGAATAAGCTCATTTGTCTCTCATAATTCACAGTGAAATTAACCTCTGCATTACAGCTGACAGCAACTGAAAATCCTCTGCTTCCCCCAAGTTAGAGATCTCATGTTGAATATCCCTCCTTAATTTCTCCGTGCTCATTATCCATTATTGTCCACCCTGCTTTATGACTAGAAAGCTTATCTCTATGAACTAGGCTGCTTAGCCATTTGCTTTCATTGGTTATGACTTAATTATTTCTTTATTTTAAAGAGAAAAATTAAACAGGGCTTCAAAACAGGTTAGTAGGAGAGCTACAATAAGTAATACATTGTGTATTGTTGTCTTTGCTTTTAACAGGGTAACTTCAATGTAAGAACTAATAGTAAATGGAAGCGCAAAAGAAAACAAAGGTGAGGAAGATGCAGATATGTATTCCACTGCTTACTTCGTTTACAGAGCACAACTGGACAGTTTGTATCTTTCATCTTACCGAAGGCCACATCTCTTGAGCTGTGATACTCTTGTATAGTCATATATCTGTAGTTGTCGTTACTGCTCATTCACATTAGCCCTGACTAAAGGGTTCTTTCTGGCCATTCCTAGTTTCAAGTGCATACATGAATCATTTTGGTTTTCTTAATCTCTGCCTATGTTTAACAGCAGTCCTACATTAAAATGTTAAAATTCATTGTGGATATGCTTTTATTTTCTTTCAAAATTCTGATGTAGACCAACTGCCTATTAGACAAATATATATATATATATATAATCAATTCAACAGAAAACACTCCAAAATAGTCTTTACTGTCCCAAGATATTCTGCCAATGACTTTTTCATATATTTACAATGATAAAAACTGAAATGAACTTTTACCAAGTTATCAGTGCTACAAACCTGGTATGTGCCTTGAACTTGTTCAGCAATAAGATTCTACTGTTTTGAGTACACTTTCTTACGCAAGCACTGTAAAATTTCTGATCACTATCCCTGCTTCCACTTTCTCTAACCAATGTTTTTTATTTTTTATAGTATAACTAGGTTCAGCTTTCTATATTGAAATTCTGACCACATAAGTTTCTTTATCTAAACTTTACATTATATATTTAAAATAGAAGCCAAAACTTTTTATCATGGCTTATTCTTTTTCTGCTTCCTATATTGCATTCAATATGCTGAGGCACACTCAATCCATATTAGTTTTTTTGAAGATGTCATACTCTTTCTTGCCTTGGGGTCTATGGCCATACCACCCTGAACGCACCCAATCTTGGCTTGCCTTGGTGCCACATATAAGGAATAGAGTATTGTTCTTATGTTTGGAAAAGAAATTGCTTCCACTTCATTTGGATAATTTCTAGTTATCTTTAAAATTTTGCATTAGATTCTACTACTCCCAGGAAGATTTTCTTTGCATTTTCAGACTGAATGTATCATTTTTATTATGTTCTATATCTGTGCTAAATAATATTTCTATTATAGTCAACCTGAATTATTTTATAATAGGCTACCAACCAAAAGGAGATAGAAATTCCATCTATGTTACTCACAAATGTTTCAAAAATGTGCATCACTCATCCATGCCTACCATAGGAACATAGATGAAATATCATTTAATTAATTTGATGATAAAATGATTTATAATTTTGAATGGTAAAGGAAAAATCTAAATTAGATTTAATTTCATGGCAAATATTTTATGGTTGCATATGATGCATGCATATTTACAAAGGCCCTGCTCTCAACAGGCCCTGTAGAATAGTTTTCACAGGTAGGACTTTGTGACTAGATATTCTCACAATGGCACAGTTGCACAGTAAATTGGAAATGATCTGATAACATACAACAGGTACCGTGAAAGGAGATCAATTATGACATATGGAGTATAAACTGCTTAAGCATTCCAAATGAATGAAGCACTTTCCATCTATAGGTCCCTACTCCATAAAGATTCCAAAAGTAGTTTTTCTATACTCAAAATCTGTAAAAAATGCCAAGTTAATATTTTTATTTCAGCTGGAGAGACATTGCAAGCTATGAATGTTAAAGATAGAACTTTATCTATGGTGTGAAGAAAAAATAAAGTCTCTCCAGGCATTTGAGGAAAGTCATATGCATGAAAGAGAGGTACCAAACCCAACAAAATAAGCTTCAAGATAACAATAGGGAATGTATTAACCATTGTTACCTCATATCATATTCTTTTGGAATTTTATTTCTTGGTTTGTTTCTGGTTTTTGTTTCTTTTTCTTTAAAATAAACTTTTAGAAAAACTTACAATGAAAACATTAAAACAGAAAATTCAACAGATCTAAAATAAGTATAATGCATATATTTAAGGGATTCAGCAGAAATCACATGCCAAAGAGAAGATTATGCTTTTTAAAGTGGGCAAGGGAGTCATATTGTCATTAAAATCCCTTATGAACAATAATTTGTTTTTTGAGTCCTTTTAAGTTCCTCTCACCCACACTTGCTTCACTTTTGGTATAATGGTCAATGATATACCAGAAAGTAGATCAATAGCACTCTACATTTGCTCCTAAAGAGTCCTCACAGCTATACCAAACCTGTAATATTTCAGAGTACCTATTCTGCGACTGAATGGAATGTGATAGGCAATTTACTATGTACACCATGAATACTGAATAAGCTTTTCTGTCTTACCTCCCATGTGAATCTCCAAAAGGAAATCAGTAAGCAACATATTTCCTTGCCAAGCATATGAAATATGAGCATGATAATGGTGGAAATCATTGTGGGATTAGGGGCATGCACTAACAGTTCTACTCATTATCTACAGCTTCCTTGGTGCAGTAATAATTCCATAAAATAATTAATGAAATTTGACTACTATAAGAAATCCTACTCTTCTACATTCTAGAGTTATGAACTTCGAAAAGAAAATGACTCTTTATGGTAATGACTTCTGTCACTGAAATTTTGTAGTGAATGATATATCGCTCAGAATAGATGGCCAAGTGTGGTGGTATACACCTATGTCCCACCACTTTGGAGGCTGAGGCAGGCAGACCACTGTAAGTTCAAGGTCAGCCTGTACTATATAATGAGACCTTATTTCAAAAAAACAAAAATAAAAAAACATAAATAAATAATGATACAATGATGGATAACTTGGGTCTGGTCTCTGGTGAAATAACCATATATATAGGTGGTAAATTGGGTATAATAACAAGTACATCATAGAAAAATTATAGAAATTCTGCATGTCATGACATAATAAGATTCTGACTACAAACTCGAATCCCAGGTACTTTCAGCTCAGAAAAGTTTTGAAGTATTCTTTCAAGATATGTTTTGCTGTCATCCATCAAAACCACTGGGACTACATTGATCCTAAAGTATTTTCTATTACCAGTAAGTCAACAAGATAACTTAACATGTAAAGCAGTATGTGGGTGATAGTATCAGCATTTTCCATCAAACAAGCATTAGGTGGTGAAATGCAAGTCTACTCTAGTTACACAATAATAATTTGAAGACATTTAAAGATATCCTTGACTCTCTCAGCCAAGAACTACTGGGATATTTCCTTCTCCACTCTTCTAAGCTAACTGAGGTAGACCAGTTGGGATTTATCTAGTAGCAAGTGCTTTATAGCTTTCATGACAATTACTTTGGAAGGATCTCCTCAAAATACCCTTTATATCTCGAATGTGTCTCTTACTTTTAAAAAATATAATACTTTGATTTATGTATGTTGGAAATAAGAACATACACACACACACACACACACACACACACATATATATATATATATATATATATATATATATATATATATACTTAATTTCATGTGTAATATAGAACTTTTAGACAACTAAAGTAGCCACCCTTTGCTGCCACACGGATGTTATTTGTTGCTAACAACTTTTATGTAAGTGAACTATGATCACTCTCTACTTTATTTTTTCTTATTATTTTAAAAGTAAGAGAACAAAAAGATATTAACAAAGACACAAAGTAGCATAAGAATAGTACCATCAAAACTGAGTTACAGACAAGGTGACAGGGAATCTACAATGGTTGCTGCATTACATATTGATAACTTCGAAGTGTATATTCAGGAACGTAGATATAGACATGCAAAATTGATCAAACAATTATTCATCAACTATTCCTTACAATAAAGTGATCTAAGTCAGTAGTACAACTATATTAGATATGCTGCATGTACATACATACTTACTTACATTTTTTTATA
>PVLD010033291.1:0-13802 GCA_004027595.1 Dinomys branickii
ACGATTGAGGAAATACAGAATTACAGAGAACATAGAAGGGAATTAGCTCTGGATGCTGTCCTACATAATGTTACCTTCACCTTTGTTACTCAGTTACACAGATGATGGCCCATTTGATCATTCAATTTTTCTCCTCCCTCATCTCCGTTGCCCTACCACTCAATCAGTCATCTTCCCTGTGATAATAACTGTACTCCTGCGTTTATCTAAATCCTTGGATTCTCACCTTCGGAAGAGATTTAGCTGCCTCAGATTATACTATAACATACATCGGTTTATACAAACTGCCATGGTTAGAGGTGTGAAACCACATATGCTGACAGCGGACCACCCGGCTCCACCCTGTCGTCATGCTATGGGTGGGGGCAGGTCCAGTCCATGAGGTGCCCTGAGTGGGGCCCTCAGCAGAGCAGCCACCGGGCCCACAGTGGAGCAGCAGCAGCGCAGCCGTGGGGCCATCCGCGGGGCCCACAGTGGCGCAGCCGTGGGGCCCACTGCGGATCATCTGAGGGGCCCACAGCGGCGCAGCCGCAGGGCCCACTGCGGAGCAGCCGCGTGGCCCACTGTGGATCATCCGCGGGGCCCACAGCGGAGCAGCCGTGGGGCCCACAGCGGAGAAGCCGCGGGGCCCACAGCAGAGCGGGGCCCACTGCGGATCATCCGCGGGGCCCACAGCAGCGCAGCCACGGGGCCCACAGCGGAGCAGCTGCGGGGTCCACAGTGGCACAGCCGCAGGGCCCACTGTGGATCATCTGTGGGGCCCACTGCGGATCATACGCGGGGCCCACTGCGGAGCAGCCGCGGGGCCCACTGCGGAGCAGCCGCGTGACCCACTGCGGATCATCCACGGGGCCCACAGTGGCGCAGCCGCGGGGCCCACTGCGGTACAGTTGCAGGGCCCACTGCAGATCATCCGCGGGGCCCACAGTGGAGCAGCCACGGGGCCCACTGCAGATTATCCAGGGGCCCACAGCGGCGCAGCCGTGGGGCCCACAGTGGAGAAGCCGCGGGGCCCACAGCAGAGCGGGGCCCACTGCGGATCATCCGCGGGGTTGCTGCTTCTTGAGATTCCCTCAGGCCATCTTTTTCAATGTCCTGTTCCTCCTCAGCAATCAAGATCTCCTCAGCTCTATCTTTGCAGTCCACGGGTTTACTGGAACTTTGTTTTCTGGCCAAACTCACGATTTTAAATCATTCTGCTGGGCCTTCTTCTCTTAATTTTCAACACAGATGTGGCTAAAAGCCCAAATAATAGCCATGCCACACTGACTCAACATTTGACTGCTTTGAAATTTCTTCTACCAGATTAATTAGTCCACTGTCCTTAATCTCAGTCTCTGGCAAAGTCTCTAGACATGAAAAAAATGCAGACAAACTTTCTGTCAAGCTGTAATACATGATCTGGAGTCCAACAGCCAATGCAGTCCCTATTCGCAGAAGAAACTTCCCAAGCCTGGTCTTTATTGGCAGAATTTCTATCAGCCTTCTGGTCTTCTGAGCTCTGACCAGAATTTCCCATAAAGAACAGCAGAAGGCTTTCCAGCACTACTCTTTCAGGGGATATCTCTGAACCTTTCCAAACTCGTCCCACAGGCCAAAGGCTCTTGCATCACATGGTCGGGTATAGTCACAGCAAGGACCCCACCTCTCTGGTACCAAATTTGTTGTAGTCCGAGTTTGCAAGGGAAAAGACATAATACAGGACATGTAATTTATAGTAATGTTGTATAATAGTCACCTAAAGAGTCAAACAGAAAAAAGTGCAGGAAATCTGTCCCAAAGAATCCAGCTGAAGCCCTGGATCCCACAGCAATGTCCTGACAAGTCTAGCTGAAGACCTAGAGCCTGTTGAAATATCCTCCATGAGTCCAGCTAGAGGCCTAGAGCCCACAACAATATCTCATACAATACATTGTTTGTGTGATCCTGTGATCCTGTTTCAAGGATCTGTGCTGAGAGGGCCTAAAGGTCTTCGGTGGATGCTAGAAAGCCTGCACTAGCAGGATGAAGGATCTGTGTCAGCAGGCTGAGGGATCTGGGCTGGAGCTAGGAAGTAATGCTCAGGATAAGGACCAACTCTCCCCCAAAGATGAGCCATCCTCAGTGACAATGAGGTCCTGAGCTCCTCCAATGATAACAGCTAAGTTCATATAAGGAAAACTAGCTCAACATGCTTCTCTGGAGATTCAACAGCACACCTCTTCCTCTCCAGTTCTTATTTTCATGTTGTTGGCAACAATCCTCAGATGGACCCTCCACACCCCAGCAGCACATTGATTCAGTCAGTCCAGTATTACAAGTTGACCATCAGTTGTAAACCCACTACAGTTTCATAAAGCTTTAATAATTTTTAAAAAATTTGATCATTATCTCTTTCATTTTTTTCTCCTCTTATTTCTATTTCTATTTTTTCTGTTCTCTTTTCTTTACCTGTGCCTCCAATTACATGTGCATTATATTGTTTACTTTCATCCTGAAGTTCTTGGGTATTCTGTTAGCTTTTATCTGCACTCTCTGACTCTTTGTGTTTGCTGTAGTTGGGTGTTAGATGAACCCCAAAGGCCTTTATGTTAAAGGCTTCATTCTCAGGGTAGCACTATCGGAGATGATGGAGTCTTTGGGAGTGTGCTATGGGAGGTCTTTGATCATTGAGGGTATGCCCCAGAACCATATTGTGGGGATGAGTCTTCTTTTTTCTTCTGTGCTCCCTGGCTTATGAGGTAAGGAATTTTATTTTGCCACATTCTCCCACCCTGATGTGCTACTTTGGCATAAGCTAAAAGTCATGGGAGCACTGATCATAGACTGGAACCTCCAAAGCTGTGAGCCCAAAATAACTATTTTCTCTTTATAAGTGATTATCTCAGGCACTTTGTTGCAGTAACAGAAAGCTAACTAACACAGTGTTTCAGGTGGGGTAGTTTGTATTGCTTTATCTTTAGGTTCACTGAGGTTTTGCTCTGTTTGGTTTGCAGGTAAACTCATTGCAAGATTTCTTCATCACTCATACTGTTTTATTTCCAGCCTTTATGCCTGATTGCCCTTAATAGTTCCACTGCTTTTTGACAATTTCCTATCTGTTCGTGGAAACCCACTATGATCTGGTAGTTCCCACATTTTGGTCAACTCTAGGGTTCTGTTTTCTTGAGATAGGTTCTCTCTGTGTTGCTCAGGCTGGTCTTAAATGCATGTGCACAGATGATTGTTCTTCCTCAGCCTTCTGAGTAGTTAGGACAGCTGGTATATCTCACTGTGCCCAACGGGTCTGGTTCTTTTATCTGGCTCCTTCCATGTCTCAAAAATAGGGTTTTTGATGTTTCTGGAGGGTGCTGGTGGTGCTGGAGATCACATCCAAGGCTTTGTGCATGCCAGGCAAAAACTCTACCAGTGAACTACCTTCCCAGCCTATAGAAAGCCCTTCCCGGTCCCTATCACAGCCCAGGAAGTTTGTATTTGTAATCCCATGAAAAGTTATTGGAATTCTAGCAAGTTAATTTCAATCTACAACTTCCAGTGCAACCCATGGTGAGAATAAAGACACTAAGGCACATTTGTAGTTATGGGGAGCCAAGGGGTCCTAAATCCAGCCACAACGATGGCCTTCAGAACAAAGGCCTCAACCCAAGGCTGAACCTGGATTTTATTCATTTATGAAGAAGAGAGTGGCTTGAGGATGAGTGACTGTGAGAATCATGGGAAGTAGGTGAGTGCCACGGGCTGGGCTAGGTAGGAGGCCTGAGATCATCTCTGCAAATGCAGAGAGAAGGAAATGTGAAAGAGTAATCTGCATAACACAACTGAGTTAGTATCTAATGTTTTTGCGGTCTGTGCTTCAGCTCTGACGCGTAATCTTTCAAGCCCCAGGAAGTCATAGCCTCTATCTTGAGGCTGGATCCCAGCTGATAGCATGGGGCATTGGGTCAGCATTCCACCTCATCCCACCTCACATGTGGGAACAATGGAGGGGGGGCCTGGGGAAACCCACTTGCCATCTTCAAAGACCATCAGTACCTCAGCTAGACCGATATGCATTGCCTAAAGCCAATTGAAGGGGCAAAGAAGAGGTCCTAACCACTCTGCACAAATCAATACATGGAAATAGGGTCAAGCTCAGCCAAAATGGAGACAATTGCTCCTCTTTCAGGGAGAGTTGCCCAGGTGGTCCTCCACAGCAGCCCTTGGTCTTTTCCTTTACTTAATTTTATGTGTGTCTTATAATCTCTCACTACCAGACATTTTGTCTAAAAGAACAGTCATGGTTGAGGTAAATGATACCTATTCCTAGAGATGGACATATTTCTTATTCCTGGCTTCAGTGTAGGGCTCGGAGTCAAGCTAGTCTGTAGCTGTTTTGGCCTAAGATTCTGTCATTGCTATACTTGCCTTCTGTGCACCACGGGCTTCTCATTTCCCTAAGGGATCTGCAGCTACTTTATGCTTCATGTGAGGTCTTGAGTCCTACAGATATGTTCTCACGATTACCTCTCCACTCAGCCACGCATGCATGCAACGCAGAGGGCTTCTCTGTGGGTTCTAGCCCCTTTCTCAAGATAAACTGCTGTTCCTTTTAATGTGGTGCAAGACTTGTGGTAGAAGCAAAGGACTCTTGTTTCTCTTGCTCTAGTTTCAGTCTTAGACAGCCCTGAGCTCGAGCCCCAGGAGGGGGCTTTGTTCCTGTTCCTCTCCAGTTTCCCAGAGCTCTACTGTTTTTTCATTGCAGGTACGAGATCATAGGCAGACTTCTGTCCCTTCTTTCTGTGAGAAGGAGACTGCCTCACTGGTGGGGAAATCGTGAGTGTGAATGAGACCTCTGCTTTTCTAAAAGCGGCGGCGGCGGCAGCGAGGGAAGGAAATGGAGCTAACACTGTCCCCTGCTTTGTATCAATGCAGGGTCCTGGGCACTGGGGGTTTCCTGGTCCTCACCAGTGCCAAGTGGTTTTTGCTCATTATCAGTGGAGGGTTTAGGGAGGCTTCTTGTTCCTCTATGGAGGCAGTAGACATTTGCCTGGCAGCAGGTTAGCGACCAGTGGGCTGGGGGACGGGGGCTCTCAAGCAAGGTACAGATATCTCCTTATAGCAGCCACCTACCACCTTGTATTCCTGCAGGGCCCAGATCTCAGAGAGGGGTTTCCAGGCCTTCGTTCTCTAGCCTCAAACCTTGGCAGGTCCTGTGTGTCAGCCTGGAGCCTCCCTGACCCACCTGAGATCATTCTCAATGTCTAGTGAGTGTGGAATTCTCTTGCATCTGGGGCCCTCGGGGATTCTAAACTGCTACTCTAACCATTAAGAATTCATTAAGATATAAGTTATTTGCTTCTGATCTACTTTTGTGGCAGTTGCTCCTTCGTCCACACTCTGTCAGAGGACCAACAGTTCATGTGTTTCATGTATCACTGGTGCTGTCTTTCAATGCCATTACTATTAGAAATCAGTTTACTTACTAGTTTACCTTGGATCTCAGCTCTCCAAAGGGCTCAAAAATGGATTTTGTACATCATTCGGATTTTTCCATTTTCATGATAGAATAATATTCTCTTCTGACTCTCTATGTCCTAGGTGGAAATAGAAATCACTTTAATATGGTTTTTGGACAGTTAAAGAACAAATTTCCTGTTCAGTGTTTCTATTACAACTATGTAAATTTTATTTTCTATTAAGCTGTTATGATTTGTGTCCAGATGTCCCCCCAAAGCCTCATGCAGTCAGGGGGCAGCTTCTAGAGTTTATGACTGATTCATGGTCCAATGTGGGATTATGGGTGTGAGTGCTACACCTGCCCTGGGGCGGACAGCCTGCGTACAGTATAACAGTGGAAAGAGGCTTGCTCTTGGCTCCTCCCTTTTTGTTCTTGCTGGTTTGCTGCCTTCAACAGTTGTTGACCTCTGCCATGTGCCACCCTGCTTTGGAGCCAGCTGGCTATGGACTGAAACCTCCACAAACTGTGAGCTAAATTAACCTTTCCTCCTTTAACTTTGTGTGTCAGGTACTTTGTCTCAGCAATGAGAGAAAAGTAACTAAGACATAGGCCAAGCTGTATAGCAAGATCACATTTTCTTTCTTATACAACTTGGTCTTATTGAAATTAATTGCTTTTCACTTTTTTTCTTTTGTCTTTTTGAAACAGGGTCTTGCTGTGCAGTTCAGGCTGGTCTTGAATTCACTTTGAAGTCCAGGCTGGTCTCAAACTCACAATGATCCTCCTGTCTCAGCCTCCCGAGGGCTGGGATTACAGGCGTGCACCACCACACCTGCCTGCTTCTTACTTTTTATGTGCTTTCTATAAGACACATCTCAAAATAATTTTTCCATGTGTTCAAGCCCGCTAACCTACATATTCTTTTCTTCCTTCTTTTCTTCAAGGTGTCTGTTCTGGAGCCTTTTCTCCTTCCCCCTTCTTGGGAAGTGTCCCAAACTTCTTCACCATTCACCCTGGGCCTTCTCTTCACACATCGTCTAGGTAGTAATCTCACCATTTTTGTGATGAGGTTTCCTGTATTCTGTCTTCTTTTATGACCTACACCCTCATTTTGTTGGAGCACATCCTCTGATAGCTTCCTAAGAAATGGTCCTATTTAAATTTGACCTCTTAAGAGTTGAGACCGAAAAACTCAATTGCTAGGGCTTCATTTACTGTGAGTTGAGTCTTAGCAACTTCACTGAAGAACACCAAAATGTCAGTAGCTATAGGATCTTTCCTTGGAATGGTCAGTTCTTTGGAGAATTTTCTTGATTTGGGACATAGCCCTGACTGCTACAGCCTTCTGGAAGCTGAGTGGGGAAGGGGATGGGGAGGGGATTTGGCTTAATTTTTTTGACCAAAATGCAGCTCCCATCTCCTACAGTTCTCTATGGTGCACCCTCTCCAGGGAGTAAGCTTTATGTTGGAGTAGGGTTGTGGATGGCACAGTGGTGAGGAAGACTCCTGGACACCCCAGGTGGTAGAGGGGATTTAGGGACTAAGTTGGACAATTAATTAATTTTTAGGTTTTTTTGAGACAGGCTGGCTTTGAACTCACTGTGTAGCCCAGACTGGCCTCAGACTCACAGTGATCCTCCTGACTCAGCCTCCTGAGTGCTAGGATTACAGCCTGTACCGCCATGGCTGGCAGTTGGACTCTAATGACGCAGCCAACGACACCTGTTTCAGCCTTGGCCTTCATCCCCAGTTCAGAAGCGCCTGGTGCCTCCAGTACTCAAGTGTTTCCCAAGTGGCAAGGCTGCTTCTCATCTCCTGCCTCCACTTCTCCACACCCCTCCCCCCTGCAGGCACACAGGTTCAGCTTTTTAGCCTGACAAATTTATTACCAGGTGGCCACTTGCTTTGTGACCTCCAAAGTTTGCTGCTGTCTCTGACGTCTGCTGTTTTCCCCCATTGTCTCATCTGTGGCTCTGGGTCTGTTGTTTTCCTTCACTCATTTTAGTGGCACTGCAGGGGGCAGACACGAATTTGCTGTTTAGGCAGAAGCTTATTTGTTCTTTTTTTTGGTACCGGGAATCGAACTCAGGACTTTGCGCTTGCCAGGCAGGTGTTTGTGCCACTGAGCTATATTCCTGGCCCTTATTTGTTCATTTTAAAACTGAAGAAGATGAGGGCAGAGAGACCTTTATATGTGGTGAGTCAATGACAGGGAAGGATGGAGTGACATGTTTCTTTCTCCCAAGCACTTTCCCCCTGGGTGAGATTGGGGGGCTCTGGGGACCCCAACTAGGCCCTTTTGCGGGGCATCTCAAGTTGAGCCAACGGCAGTTATCACTTAGTGGTCAGACATCATGGACTTAGAGATCTGATTTCAGGTACCTTCAAGCAGAGTAAGACCCTTTGCCCCCTGTGCCTCAGCTTCCTCATCTTACCATGCCGCAGGTCCCATCCCCAGGACATGCCAGGGTCCTAAAGTCAAAGGTGGCTTTTACCAGGATGACCATGGCTTCACCTTTGCCAGGTTAGGAGCCAGCTCTTGGAGGAGATCTGGTACGGAGCATGGATTGCTGCGGAGCCCTTTTCTTCTGCCTGTGTCTTCTGACATCTCAAGGCACAACAGCAGGTAAGAAAGTTCCACTGCAAGGGCTGGCCCAGTCCCGGCTGTGGCTGTGGTGTGGAAGGCGAAGGCCTCAAACCAGGGGAGCTGGGAAGGGGCCACTTTGGCTCCTGGGGGCAGCAGCCTTGGAAGAAAACAGGTTTCAAGTTGGGTGTGAGCCTGGGGGACAGAGGTGGCTGAGGGTGAAGGCTTTGGGGGAGTCTGAGTCTTGTTCTGTACAGAGACAACAATGGCCACAGAGATAAAAGGGAACGAGGTCCTGGTCTGGATGCAGAAGATGGAGAAGCAGGCCCAGGCCCGGAAATTCTCTTCTCCTGACAGGTGAGATGGTGTTGTCCTCATCTGCACAGTCAGCTTTACCTCCCACCCCAACCCTGCCCTCAACCAGTGGTCTGGGGCTGGCTTACTACAGACTCAACCATGTATCTAGCTGGGCATGGTGGGGCATGCCTGTTATCCTAGTACTCTGGGAGGCTGAGGCAGGCAATTGCAAAACTGAGCCTGCCTCGGGCAACTTAGCAAGACTGTCTCAGAATAAAAATGTCTGGGTTCGTAGTTTAGAGGTAGAATGCCCCTGGGTTCCTTCTCCAGTACCTCAGGGATAAAAAAAAAAAATCCTGTACCTGTATTCAGCATGTATTTATTGGATACATATGGTGTGTACATATTTATTGAGTATCTACAGTGTTTAGGATAAACAGTCACTGCTCTCCTGGAGTTCGTTGTCTAGGGCGGGGACCCCTAACTGTAACGAACCTAAGTGGGCCTCTGCATTTTCCAGGGTGGGTCTTCTGCAACTGTGGCTGGACTTTCCAGGGTCTGTGACCCTAAGATCAAGCAGTTCTGGGGAGAGACCAGTACAGGTCACTGGCTGGGATGGCAGGATACTTTGCTTATTGGGTGTGGGGAGCAGTCAGGAAACACTTCCGGGAGGTGACCACAAACTGGGTTCTGAACTGGCGTTAATCGGGAAAGGGGGATGGGTGGAATGGGGGAGGCCAGAGTGTGACAGGGTCTGGAGGTGGGAGTGAGGGGTTGGGGTGGGGGCGGCAGGCCCTGTCCTCTCAGGCTCTAAGCTCCCTCCCCTGGCTCTGCCCCTGGCTCTGTGTCCTACCTGCAGCCAAGTACGACACCTGGAGCAGAGGCTGCTGAATGCCACCTTCCAAGACAACAAGCTAAACTTGCACACGAACACCATCCAGTCTCTGGTCTTCAAGCTGGGTTGCAACTTCACTGGCCTCTCCCTGAGCAGTGCTACTCAGGAGAGGGTCCCCCAGGTCAGAGGCTGGGCCATCAGGTGGCAGCTCTGCCCCAGATCTTGCGGGGATTTAAAGTCCAGGCTTTCCCGGGCCTCAATGCCCTGCCCCCAGCCCAGATAGACTCGAGATAGACTGGAGCCTGCTGTGCAAACTGGCAGAAAGGAAGGTACCTGTGGCCCTTAAAGACAGTGTTTTCTTTCTGCCTTTGGCTACAGGCAGGTCCCTGGGGATGGCAAAGGCCAGAACCCTGGCCCTCTTAGCACCCTGGATGCCCGGTTGGTGTGGGGTGCTGGGAGGTGAGATTGCTTCTTTTTGGGGTCCCAGCTGGTAGGGAAATCACCCAGATTCCACCTGGAACAGCATGGTGGAAAGCCTGAGGCTGGGAAGTCTGGAGAAAAGGCTTCTGCAGGGGGTGGCTGCAGGAGGGAGCTGCCCAGGGAAGCTAGGAAGATTCCCAGGTGTGGGGCTCAGCCTGCCATGGCCCCCACAGGCCCGGGCCCCGCATGCCATGCACTTCCCTGCAGAGCTGACACGAGATGCCTGCTCGACCTCTGCTCAACCCAGGGAGCTGCGGCTCATCTGCATCTACTTCTTTACCACCTTCTTTTTTCAGGTCAGCAGAGGGCAGAGAGGAGGGTGGTGTCTATACCTCCTGGGGCTCTGCAGACATCCATGCACTGTGGCACCCGAGCTGGGCCTCCGTTTCCTTACTGGCTATAGAGGGGTGCAGTTGCCGTCCACAGATGAGAGTTAAAAACCCAATTTATAGTTGCCTGTGTGGGAGGCAGGCACAAGGCACAAGGCACAAGGCACAAGATCTCTGTCCTTAGAGAACTCTCCATGTGGACACCTAAACCAGGACCTTGGAAATATAATGTTAGCATTAGGTTAATTGTGACCATGGAGATAAAGTGGTGGATGAGTCAGGGTGGGTTGGGGCCAGGAGGGCTTCTGGAGAAGGTTCCCTTCATCCTTGGCTTGGCGAGTGAGCTGGGATAGCAGTAAGATGAGGGGATGAGGCTGGATTGTGACATACAGATTGGAGGTGGGCAGGGGTGCTGAGCTAAGACCGCATCTAAGAAGGCTGGGGCCAGCCACCTGGACATGTGGAGGCCTCGCTGGCTTCTCGTTGGAGAGGAGGGTTTGGGAAACAAGGTGCAACCTTACCCTGGGCCTCTTCACACCCCTCCACTCAACCCCTCTTCTGTGCTTCAGGATGACAACAATTCACTGTTGCTCAATAACTATGTCCTGGGAGCTCAGCTGGACCAGAGACGCGTGAACAACCTCAGGGAGCTGGTCAACATCAGCTTCTGGCACAACCAAAGCTTGGTACTGTTGGGGGTGCCCACATTTCTACCCCACCCCTGTCCCCTCTGGGGCTGTCCTGCTGACTGTCGGTTTGACTCCAAGATTGGACTCAGTGTTTCAACTGGTTTGACTCAGAGCTGGGGTGCTGCCTTGGAAAGAAGCTGTCGCAAATCCATCACACAGTGAGAATTCCTGCCAAAGAACTGAGAAAGAAGCTTTTGGTCGTTGCACTGATTCACAGGATTCTTCTAGTTGCTAGTGATAGAAAACCATCTCAAGCCAGCTTACAGCACAAAAGGGATTTTAGTGGCTTACATGGGTGGAATGTCCAGCCATCGCTTTGGCTCCATCGTGGTTCAGACTATCTCCATCTCTCACACTAGTTTCCTGCTCTGGTTTTCATGCTGTGGCAAGGAGGATGTTGAAGTAACAAGCCTGCTACTTGCCCTTTTCCCAGAAGACTCTTCCTCACCAGTGCAAATCAGGATTCCAGGGTCCTAAAACTTCAGCTGGGTCACGTGCCCATCTCTGAGCTAGTCTCTGCCCAGGGAGATGAGATGTGTGAATTGACCAGGCATGGACACATGGGGTTGAGTAGTGCATTCCCAAAGGGAGTGCATGCAGTGCAGATGCTGGCCAGTGGGTGGGCACAAGCCGGATGACCCTGCTTCTCTGCCCTTGTCACTGGAGAGCCCAGAGTGCTATTCTGCTCTGTGTAACCTGCAGCTTCATGAGGACTGCTTTATGCTCTTTTTTTTTTTTTTTTTGGTACTGGGAATTAAACTCAGGCTGTTGTCACTAAGAGTCATGCCCAGTCCTTTAGAAATTTTTATATTTTGAGACAAAGTCTCACTAAGTTGCTCAGATGAGACTCAAGTGATACTCCTGCCTCAACCTCCCAAAGTCCTCCTGCCTCAGCCTCCCAGGGTGCTGGGAGATTATAAGCATGCACCACTAGCACTCGGCTTCTGTACTCTACTTCACCACTGTGCTTTCCTTGCAACTGCTGGGCTTTGCCACTTCAGTACCCTCTGCTGGAATGAAATCAAATCCTCTGAGGCCATGGCACCAGCCTCTGCCCTGTGGTGCCCTGGTACAGCCCATGTCATTTGCCCAGCCCTCCACTCCGCAGTGGCTGCGACAGAGTCTCTGTCCCATGCTGGGCCTGGGCCTGGATAATGTGTGCTCCTCACTGATAGGAAGGAAAGGGACAGCTCCTGCGTGTAAGGCTAGTGAGGCACTTGTGATGCCCTAATGCCTTTCATTTCCTGCCAACTTGTGGCCCGGGGCTGAATGATCCCACTTTTCAGGTGGATAAACAGAGGCTCAACAAAGTTTACTAACTTGCTCAAGTCCCTCTGAAAGCCTGAGGTGGAGGTGAGGCTGGCCTGGCACCACCACAGCCTGGCCAGTGCTTGTCAAGCATTGACAAGGGTGCATCTCCTTAGGCCTGTGGGACCTGCACACCCTGATCTGTGGTCCCTCTCTGCACTCCTGGGACTAACCCTGCATCTCCCCTCAGGAAGGCTACTCTTTGACCTGCGTCTTCTGGAAGGAGGGAGCCAGCAAGCACCGCTGGGGGGGCTGGAGCCCCGAGGGCTGTCACACTGAGCAACCCTCGCCTTCTCAGGTGCTGTGCCGCTGCAACCACCTTACCTACTTCGCAGTTCTCATGGTAGGTGCGCTTCCGGCACAGGTGAGGGGTTGGAGTCCAGAGCACCCAGGGTCTGCGGCAGAGGGAAAAGCAAAAGCTGGTATAAGGGAGAGAACCTCCAACTCTAATTGATTACACACACACACACATACCTGGCTCACATTCCTGAAAAGGCTGGGTTAGGCTTCAGGCAAGTATTGATCCACAGGGCTGAATATTACTAAGACAGGACTTGGTTCTTCACCTGTGCTTGCCCCATGCTGACTTAGTCCTCGGATGCTATCTCCGCTCAGGGTAATAATAGGACGGCCAGCAAAGCTCATCCTCTGGTAGCTTTCAGGCCAGTGGGACCACACGATTCTGCTGGCCAGAGCCTGGGGGGCGAGTCCTGCTGGCCTGATGTGTGTCCTGTGCTTGCTTCTTGAGCCAATCGCTACAGGCAGGAAGAGGAAGGGGTGTGCAAGGCCTCTGTCCATGCACCTGTGTGCACAGAGAATGGAGGAGGGGTGCTTGCCAGAGGGAGGGGAATGGGAGCTGTGGAAGGTGGAAGTCCCTGCCTGCCATGGCCTCAGTCAAGCTGGGATTGGGCTGACCTAGTGGGGAAGGGGACGGGGAGGCTGGTGTGGTCCGTCTGATGGAGTCTGGGAGGGCACCACCATGTTTCGGGCCTGCAGCCCCCCATCCCTCCCACAGCAACTGGCCCCAGCCCCGGTCCCTGCAGAGTTGCTGATGCCTCTCAAGTACATCTCCCTCGTGGGCTGCAGCGTCTCCATCGTGGCCTCGCTGCTCACCATCCTGCTGCACTTCCACACCAGGTACTCCCTACCTCAAGGCAGGCATGCCCATCTGCAGCTGCTCTGCACCCTGCTGTTCCACCTGGACTCCTGCTCAGCCCAGCAGACCAGTGGCTGCTGTTGGGCCCCTGCCCTGTCTATCTCAGTGTCCCCATCACTGTGTGTCTATGAGTCCAGAGGGTGGCGCTGCCTCAGTGATGTCCCCAGGCCATGCTCTTTCCTGCAGGAAGCAGAACGATTCCATAAGACGCATCCATGTGAACCTGCACGTCTCCGTGCTGCTGCTGAATGTCACCTTCCTCCTGAGCTCTGCGTCAGCCATGCCCTCTGGGGCTGCATGCACGGCACTGGCCGCTGGCCTGCACTACGCCCTGCTCAGCTGTCTCACCTGGATGGCCATCGAGGGCTTCAACCTCTACCTCCTCCTTGGGCGCGTCTACAATGTCTACATCCACCGCTACGTGCTCAAGCTCTGCGCCCTGGGCTGGGGTGAGCCAGTGCCCTCCCCTCGTGCCTGCCAAGGCCTGCAGTGGACAGGGAGTTGGCCCCTCATCCTCTCTTCAGCAGAGTGACCCCTCTATAAATGCAGGCACCATCCCTCTCACCTCCAGCAGTGCCACCCCCACCACCGTCACTTCTAACCACCTCTAACCCATCACCACCACTATGCCTACCACCGCCTCCTCCCCCTCTGGCAGCACCCCTCCACCGCCATCAGACCCTCATATCCACCTCCGCCTCGAACCCA
>PVLD010033292.1:0-13802 GCA_004027595.1 Dinomys branickii
ATCAGTGCATCAAAGAGTTGGTTCTTTGAAAGATTAAATAAAGAGGATAAAATCATAACCAACCATATGAAAAAAGAAAAGCCTCAAGTCTGTGCAATTAGGAATGAAAAGGATGAAATCACAAAAGATCCTGCAGACATCCAAAAATCTTCAATATCTACTTTCAGAACCTTTATTCTAAAAAAATTAGAAACACAGAAGAAATACAAAAACTCCTAAATACATATGATTCTTGATTACCAAAGCGGAATCAAGAAAATATAAAAATTCTAAATAGCCATTATCAGTTAATAAAATGAAGATGTTATTAAAATTCTCCAACAAAGAAAAATGCAGGCTCTGATGAATTCACTGCTGCATTCTACAAGAAATTTAGAGAATATCCAATGCAATTACCTATCAAAATCTTCAGTGAAATTGAAAGGGAAGCAATACTCCCAAAGTTACTTCTGAAAGCAACTTTACCCTGATACCAAAGCCAAATAAGGACAAAAAAAACCCCTATAGGCCAATCTCCCTAATGAAAATATATTAAAAAAATGTTCATTAAGATACTGGCAAACACAATGCAGCAAATCATTACAAAAAGACTATACACCATTGTCAAGTAGCATTCACCACAGGGATACAGGGATGGTTCAATACAAGTAAATCAATAAATGTAACACACCATATCAACAGAGCCAAAGGCAAAAATTATGTGATGATCCCAGTAGATGCCCAAAATCATGTGACAAAATCCAACACACATTCATGACAAATCTCTATGGAAACTTGGAATAGATGGTCTTTATCTCAAGCTGATAGAAGCTATCTATGACAAACTAATAACCAACCTTAAACTAAATAGCCAAAAACTAAAAACTTTTGCTTTGAAATCAAGAATAGTACAAGGATGTCCACTATCACTACTCCTATTCTATGTACTTCTGGAAATACTAGCTAAAGCAATTATATAAGAGAAAGAAATAAAAGGAATAAAGAAAAGAAGAAGTTAAATAATCATTATTTTCAAATGACATGATAATGTACACTTAAGAGCCCCCAAACTCCACCAAGACTTCTAGATTTAATAACCAAGTTTAACTGCATAGCTGGATACAAAATCAACACTCAAAAATCAACTGCATTCCTGTACATAAATAACAAACTTACTGAGAGAAACTGAGGAAGCCACACCTTTCATAATAGCATCCAAAACATGAAATACTTAGGAATCAACCTAATAAAGCAAGTAAAAGTTCTTTACATTAAAAATACAGTACTCTGAAACAGTCGCTCGAAGAGGATATCAAAAAATGAGAAGATATCCCTTGCTTTTAGTCAGGAAAAGCCAATATAGTGAAAATGTCCATACGCTCAACATTGTTATGTAATCCTGATCAAACTACCGATAGCATGCCTCAGAGAATTAGGGGAAACAATCCTAAATTTATTTGGATTTATTTTAGCTATTTCCAATAGCTATTTCCAATAGCTATTTCCAATAGCTAAAATAATTCTGGAAAACAAATTGAAGGCAAGAGGGATCACAATCCAGAACTTAAATTTGCACTACAGAGTTATTGTGATAAAATCAGTATGGTTTTATAACTGGCAAAAAATAAACAAACAAAAACGGATCCAAGGATCACTGGAACAGATTAGAAAATGCAGAAATGACTCCAAATACACTCAACAAACTTAACTTGGACTGAAAGACAAAACACCATCACTGGAATAAAGATAAGGAATGCTGGAAAAATTGACTTTCTATATGCCAAAGCCTAAAACTAGATCCATGTGTCTCATCATGTACTAAACTTAAATCAAAATGGATCAAAGACTTAAATATTAAAAGAGTAATGCTAAATCTTCTGGAAGAGAAAACAGGTAGCACTCTTAAAGACATAGGTACAGGCAAAGACTTTATGAACAAAACCCCAATCACACGGGAAATATTACAAAGAATCAACAACTGAGATCTTACTTTATTAAAGGCTTTTGCAGAGCAAAATAAATTATCAACAGAGCGAGGAGACAAAGCATAGAGTGGGAAAAAACTTTTGCCAGCTGTTTCTCAGACAAAGGACTAATATCTAGAATACATAAAGAACTAAAAATCAGGTCCCTCAAATTTAAAGATTCAGTATAAAAATGCGCATCTGAAATGAATAGACACTTCTCAGATGAGGACGAGAAATAGCGAATAAGTACATATGAGAAAATATTTAACATCACTGGTCATTTTAGAGATGCAAATTAAAACAATGCTGAGTTTCCTTCTCACTCCAGAAAGGATGCAAACTATCAAGAAATCAACCAATAACAAATGCTGGAAGAGTTATGGGGAGAAAGGAACCGTTCGTGGAAGTACAGATGTGCAGCCACTGTGCAAGTCAGTGTGGAATTTCCTCAGAAAACTAGAACTGGAGGACCCATTTTACCCAACTATTGCCCTTCTTGGTATCTCCCCCAAACAATTAAAAACATCATACTACAGAGATGCATGCATACTCATGTTTATAGCAGCACTATTTGTAATAGCGAAATCTTGGAAACAGCCAAAGTGTCCATCAAATGATGAATGAATAAAGAAGGTGTGTTGTTTTATACAATAAAGTACTGCTCAACCATAAAGATGTACAAATTGAAGGCATTTCCAAGGAAAATGCATGCACTTTAAGACTATAGTCCTCAGTCCAATAAACTGAACACACGTGTGTGAATATCACACTCTCTGTTGTGAAAAACTGAAAGTGTAGACAAGGACCAGCATATATATTAGATAGTAAGAAATCAAAAGAAAATTCTCAGATGTGAAGGGGAACCAGAAAGGGGATAGGGTAAAAGGAACAAAAAGCAAAGACAAATGAGAAAAGAAGGGAAAAATGGAAACGAAGATTTTGTAAATAAGGAGGGAAGAGAAGATGAAGGGAGGGGAGGGGAGTGGGAAAGAAGTAGAATGAAGACGCATTTTGTACAGGTATAAACTCCCTATGATGAATGCCATCACTATATCTAAAATGTGTCAATGAATTAGAGATTTTCCAATTTAAAAAACTGAAAATACAGGCATTTGATTGCTGAGGGATGTATTTGGATGAGTTATGAATTCTATAGCCACACTGTGATGTATACATTCTTTTTTATGTATCTTTAATAAATTTATGCATTCATTGATGTGACCAAAAATACCAATTGTTTCAGTATCATGTCAAGTAGTCTTTATAACCCCAAACAAAGAAACAAAATAAAGAGATGCTAGAGGCCTTTCTGAAGCAGGCCAAGACAAAATACCTTGTCTCCCAGATGTGACAGTTTCAAACGATTGATTTGGATTCGTTTCAATCATTGCTGAAACATAATGTAGCCTTTGCTTTTCTCCCCAATTTTTTGAAATGGCTTGTGAGGGTATTTTTAACACTGTTAAAGCAAGAACAGTGGCAACAGGCTATTTCCCAGGGATACATCACATAGCTACTTGTTAGCTATGGCCTCTATTTACTGTCGCTATTTAGTTATTTGAGCATTTTTAAAACTCAACATTTTAAAAGCCCAGTAAGTTAAATTTAAACTACATGTTTATTTTGCTCTCATGTGCTCTGCTTTTTAAATGCTATGTTTATTGCTGTGTATGTTAGTAGAAGAAATCGGTCATTAACTTTTACTCTATACTACCCCAGATCTGTCAGTCTGTACATAGACCAATCCTCAGACACTTTCTCACTCGATCAAATGAGGTAGCCTCACCATATGTTAAGATTATTAACCTGGAAATAGATAACTGCTACATGTTGGTGTGTGACACAGCAAACACATCGAGCTCAGGTAGCCAAGAATAGCAGCATGCACTGAACCCTGGGAGAGTATCTGGAGCTTATGACCTTTCCTGCTTTGCTCAAGGCATCCAAAGAGTTCCGTCTACTGTGTGCTTGCTGCCTGAGAATATCCTACCCTGTTTCTTGCCTTATCACTGCTGCAAGCTCTGTCCTTGGAGCCTGCCCCTCCATGACGCAGGGGAATATCGCCTGCATCTAAACCTCTCTATTTCTCCTTGAGTAGTCACCTGGCCACACTGCAACTGTTCTGAAGCTACCACTTTTATTTTATGACCCTGAAATTTTATTCCTGGGCTCTCAGCACTCTAGGATTATCTGCTTAGTAGTCCAGTGAGGTTTAATATTCTCTTAAATCATTTCATTAAGAATTTCCAAAAGAAAAGAACTTTAACCGTTCCGTCATGACAGAGAAGTGTTCCTATTCCCCTGGATCTGCCACCCACCCAACTTGTTCACCTCACCTATTGCAAGCATTTTATCTGGGCGGTACTGAGTCAGGGTTGAGAATAATTTCTTTTAATGAATCGTATCTGACTTGTTCACTAATTATTACATCATTTCAATTTGTATTAGGCAAATACAATTATTTTTATGATTGTGAATGTGCACATAATGAAATGGACTTGGAGGAGATATACATGTCGATGCAGAAGTTTGGATTCTCATCACATGCAGTAACCTACTGCCTCAGACTTCCTTTGTCCTGCTCTTCTTGCTTCAACACCCATGTGTCAGATGCTGATGTTTCTTTTTTGTATTCAATGTATCCACAACCATCAAATATGCTTTAAACTGTATTGTAACTTTAAATCTGCATATTATTCCAAGACATATCTTTAGGAAAATCCTTACGTTAAATTTATTTCCAACTATGTGATAGACTGCTAGGGCTACTGTATTCCTGGTTTTTCTTTTCCTATCCATGCAGAAAGGCTGTAGTGCAGTATCTTTAAGAAAATTCCAACTATTGTCTGTCCCTTCCCCGTCATGAGGAGAGTGAAGTAAAAAATGATTGTGTCTTATACAAAAATAACTGAATGGAGTCTCCCTAAATGAAGAAAGAGAACAGGTGAGAATAAGAATTGTGGGGCAGAAGATAATAACTTTCTATGGGGCAGGAGAGAATCATAATAATGAAGTCACATGTATTTAGCACTCAGAGTACATAAACTTGCAAATTTTATAAATAACATAGTTCTTACTGCCATGAATGTGCATTAGGGTAGGAAAGCAATTCATACAGTAGTTCAATTATGAATCAGATCAACATTTATTGAGCACCTGCCATACAGCAGGGATTGTTCAAGTTGGGTAGTGTCCAGGAGATATAGTGAGAAACAAAACAGACAAAAATTCTGTCTTCATGGAGCCTATATTTAAGAAGAACAGCAAAATAATATCATATAGCACTTGGTAATAAGCGTTATTAAGGAATTAAAAATGGGGGAGAATATTCAGGTACAGAACAGAATGATATTTAGGGTGCTCAGAGGAGACATCAGTGATGAGGTGACGCTTGAACAGTGACTTGAATAAGAAAAGAAAGTGTAAATTTTTAAGAAGTATGGTAGGCAGAATAATGGTCTCCAAAGATACCTGTATCCAAAATCCCCAGAACCAGTAAATATGGTGTCTCAAATAGAAAAAGGGATTTGTGCATATGGAATTCATTTAAGGATCATGACATGAGGAGATTATCCTGGGCTACCTTGGTGGATCCAATGTAATCACATAGATGCATAAAAGAGAGGCAGAAAAAGGGTCAGAGAGATTTGAAGATATTCTTTTTGAGCAAAAATAGAAAAAGGGACAATATTCAAAGAACATGGATGGTCGTGATAGCTGCAGAAGATAATAAAGCAGATTATCTCCTAGAGCCCCAGATGAGGGATGAAATCTTGCTGAGACCTAAATTTTAGCTCAATGAGACTCATTTTGAATTTTGGACCTCTAGACCCTTAAGAAAATGAATTTATGTTACTTTAAACCTTCAACTTTGTAACAATTCGTTTATAGTATCCATTGAAAACAAATGCAAGAAGCAAGTATTTTCCAGACACAGAGAACAATACATGAGATAGGTGTGTGTTGCAAATACATTTAGTGTACCGGAGTGTCTTCACAAGGTACAATCAAATACACAGTGAATGCTGGCGCCCAGGGCCATCCAACAGAAAGGAAGACCCATGAAAATGTTTCAGTGTGTCCTCATCCACCATATTCACAGGCTCTGGCACTGTGTGACTTCTGGCTCTTGCCCAAAGTCAAAATGACCATGAAAGGTAAACATTTTGAATAGATCCAAGACATGGAGAAAATCATGACAGTGCAATTAAACACACACACACACACACACACACACACACATATACACACATAATTTCTCAGAACTGCTTCAAAATTGGTGAGGATGATGGGATAAGTGTGTTTCAAAAGAGGGAAAATTTTGAGGGGGATTAATGGAAGCACATTTTTTACTGCAATAAATTTTTTACAGTTTAAACATTCACTACATTTGTCAATCAAAACTTGTACAGCTGGAACTTAGTAAATATATGAGAAATAAATAAAAGGCTATATTACAAATACCTTTTGGATGGAATTCTTATAAAGCTTAAAGGACTAACAGGTTAACATGTGTTTCATTTATAACAGCGGAGGTGTGACACACACCAAGTTATGATTGATAGAATGTTCTGTAGCAGAATGTCTGCCATCATATGTTTAATATGTGCACTTAATACCACTGCAACATGTTCAGTTAGAGGCTTAAATAGCATTAGGGAATGGAATCGTTCTTTGCAATTTTATTAGAAAATCTTTGTTCAACCAAAGGCTTGTTATTTAAACTTAAATTGGATTTCAAGCGAGCATTTGCAGGCTTTTTTATTTGTTGGTCAAAAGGGCAGGCTATGTCTGCTCATTTTCTTTCCCAGTGCAACTGAGGATATGAATCACTGAGCATAGAGACCAAAATAAAGAACCAAAAACCTAATGATCTGGACTTTAAAGTAAATAAGAAAAAGTTCACATAGCCAATTAATCAAAATATGGTAACATGAAAGCAATATCAAATATATCAGCAGGGAGCACAAGGATCAGACAAGGTTAGAAATGTTATGAATTATGAAAACAGAAAAAAGAAATGCATACTATAGCTTGTTTCTAATTCACCATAATTTGAAAATTAAATTTCAAGACACGTGAAACTCAAATCTTTCTGTGCTGATATCTTTATTTGCTAAATAAAATACTTCTGAAAGACATCCCTTTCTTCGTGTGTTTGGAAATTTCCAACTTTGCACACTCACAACATATTTTGCTGTGTGGAATGTTCCAGCCTATTTTCTCACTACTTAGAAGCTTTCTGACATCCTGTTGGGAGTGCTAGGGAAGGAATTTTATATTCAACGGTCATCTAGAAATTTTTAAAATTTAAAATATTTTGTTGCCTGAACTACATAGTGAGAACATGCCTTGAAAAATCAAAATAAAATGAAATTTTATGTTGATTCACTTTACCTCTAATGACTTTTTAAATAGAAACATCCACTATTCCTCATATCTCACTACTTGAACATGTAATATTGCACAATAACCACTGTATGGTTGAATTTAGTCATAGAATTGACACTTCCCCAACTCACCAGCTTTAATTTTATTCTCAGTATAAGTGGATAACATTCATTGAATTTGTAAAGCATCATCTGCCATTAAAATTTGAAAGTTTTATGAATAGACTTCAATTAGCCATAGTATAATATGAACATGAGCTGGAGTTCAGTTCTCATTGGGAAAGGGACTTTAATATATCATCAACTGCTTATTGTACTGTAGCACCTTAAGAAATTTTTACAGACTCAAGAATAGGCACAAGTTTTTCTGAAAGAACCAACTGTAACCTTCATTTTTCTTTACATTTTTATTAATACACACTTGCAATGCATAGAGGTTACATTCATCTTGAGATTCAAAATTTCCCGTGCTCCGCTCTCCCTTTTCCCCCCGGGATCCCTTCACATAGCTACAGAGTCTACCTCCCTGTTTCTTAACATGGCTCTTTCATTTTGCTTTTTAAGTTATTTCCATTGTAAGGCTCTCATACTGTGTAAACCATGACATATTTAACCTTTGATGACTGATTTACTTCACTTAGTGTTAGGGTATCAAGAGCTTCCATTTTTCCAATTGAGTGAATGACTCAATTTTATCCTTCTTTATTGCTGAGTAGTGCTCAAATGTTACCTATACCATATTTTCTTTATACAGCTATATGTTGATGTACATATAACTTCCTTCCATAATTTAGCTGTTGTGAGTTGCTCTGCTATAAACATGTATATGCATGTATTGCTTTAGTATGATACCGAGGAGAGATATAGTTAGGTAAAATGGAATTTCTAGTTTTAGTTTGCTCAGAAATCTCCATACTAATTTCCAATATGGTTGTAATAGTCTATATTCCCACCCCCAGTGTATAAGAGTACCTAACCCCCAACATACACACATGCAATCTTACCAGGGTATCTTGTTTTCTGTGTTTTTGAATAATGGCCATACTTATTACTACAAGGTGGAATCTCAGTGTTGTTTTGATTTGCATCTTTCTGATGACAGAAGACACTGAACATTTTTTCATGTATTTATTGGTAATTTGTGTTTCTTCTCCTGTGAAATGTCTATTAATTTAAATTGCCCATTTTGGATTAGGTCTACTATGTTTGTTGATCTATTTTTTTAGTCCTTTGTATATTTAGATACTAGTTCTCTATCTGAGGAGTAGCTAGCAGATGATACAAATTTCCTAAGCTCTAGATTATCTATTTGCTCTGTTGCTTTCCTTTGCTACGCAGGAGCTTTTAAATTTTATATAATCCTATTTATTGATTCTTGGCATTATTGTGCAACTGGGGCCCTCTTCAGAAAGATTTTCCCTATACTTCTACCTTAAAGAATTTTACTACTTTTTCTTCCATCAGATTTTGTGTTTCTGTTTTTACAATTGGTCTTTGATTTTAGCACAAGGTGAGATATCTGGATCAAGATTCGTTCTTCTGCATGAGGATAACCAGTTTTCCCAATACCATTTATTAGAGGGTCTATCTTTTTCTCTAGCATACGTAATTGGTCTATCTGTAGAAAATTAAATGGCTGAGAATGCTTGGAGTTGTCTCTGTGTCCTCCATTCTGCTCCATTGTTCAGTATGTCTGCTTTTGCGCCAGACACATGCTATTTTTACTATTGGGACACTGTATTAAAACTTGAATACCTCCCATTTTGCTCTTGTTGCCCAGAGTTGCTTTAGTTTTCTTGGCTTCTTCTCATTCCATATAATGTTAAGAACTGTTCTTTCTAGTCCTGTAAAAATAATTAATGGCATTTTGGTAATATGACTTTTAATGATATTAGTTCTTCTTATTCAACGACAGGATATTGTTTCAATATTGTTTATAATGCCTACTTCAATCTCTTTTTCAGAGCAATATAGTTTTGATTATAGAGGACTTTCACTTCATAGTTAAGTTAATTCCAAGACAGTTAATTTTGTTGATGTTACTATGGATAGGGTTGTTTTTCCTTAATCGTTTCTTAGTGGGTTCATTCCTGTACATAGGAATGCTATTGATTTTTGAGTGTTTATTTTTTATGCTGCATGTTGCTGAATCTATTTATTCGTTCTAAAAAGGTTTTTGTGAAATTTTGCATTCTCTATGTAAAAGATCCTATCATTTACAAATAAAGATCTTTTGAACACCTTCTTTTCTGTTCAAATCCCTTTAATTTGTTTATCTGTCAAATTGTTCTGGCTAAAGTTTCAAAATACATGTTGAATACAAGTGGTCAGAGTGGACACTGTGGTCTTGTTTCTGACTTTAGGAGGAGTGCTTTCACTTCTTCCCTATTTAGTGGGCAGTGTGTTTGTCATAAGAAGCTTTTATTATTTTAAGGTAAAGTCCTTCTATATCAATACTCATCAAATTTTTTATTATGAATTGACTATGATTTCCTCATAGGCTTTTTCCTGCATTTATTATAATGATCAAGTGATTTATATCCCTACATCTACTTATATATTGCATCTGTTGATTTGTATATGGTGAGCCATCTTTGCATTCCTGGAATTAAAACAACTTTTTCATGATACATGATCTTTTTAATGACTTATTATATTCTCTTTGCAATGATCTTGTTCAGAACTTTTTGCATTTGTGGTCATTAAGGAAGTTGATAGGTAGTTTTCTTTTTTGTTAAGTCCTTTCCGGTTTTGGTATGAGGGAAACACTGGATTCAAGGAATAATGATAATGTTCCTTCTCCTTCAGTTTCATGGAATTCTGAGGACTGTTCACATTAGATCTTCCCTAAAGTTCTTATAAAATTTGTCAGTGAATTTATCAGTTCCAGGGATTTTCTTAGTCAAGAGGGTTTTTATTACTACCTCAATTTCATTTCCTGCTAGTGGATTGTTTCTAGCTTTTACATCTTCTTGGTTCCATTTTGGTTCATATTTGTCTAGGAATCTATCCATTTCTTTTACATTGTCCAGTTTATTAGAATACATGTTTTCAAATTTGTCTACAATCCCTAGGATTTCAGTGGTGTTCACTGTGATTTTGCCTTTTTCGTTTTTAATTGACTTAATGTGGGAATTTTCTTTCTTTGAAGAAGTTGGTTTAAGGATTTGTTAATTTTGTTTATCCTTTCAAAGAATCTGTTCTTTGATTGATTGATTCCTTGTAATTTGTTTTAGTCTTAATTTTACTAACATCTGCTTAGAACTTTATAATTTATTTCTTTTATAGTTTCAATTTAGATATGTCCTGTATTTCTAGGACCTAGAGATGCATCATTAGGTTATTTATTTGGGATTGATCTGTTTTTCTAATGTGGTCATTCAAAACTGTAAACTTCCTTTTTAGGACTGCTTCACTGTATCCCGTGGTTTCTAGAATGTTATACTGTCAGTATAATTTGAGTACAGGGGCCTCTTAATTTCTTCTGTGACCCACTGATTATGCAAGAATGTATTATTTAATTTCTATGTGTTTACAAAATTTCTAGGATTTCATTTACCATTGATTTCTAGTTTCATTGTGCTATTATTTGATGATATGAATGTGATTATTTCAATTCTTTTGTATTTATTTAAACATAATTTCTGGCCTTAGATGTGGCTTACTTAGGGGAAAGTTCATGTGTTGCTTAGAAAAACATGTATTATTTTGTTATTGGGTGGAACATGGTAGGTATCTACTACTTGCATTTGTTTAAAGGTATGGTTTGACTGACTTTTGTTGAATTTTTTTGTTTGGTTTAGATGATCTGTTTGTGATACCGGGATACTGAAGTTCTCTGATATGATAGTGTTAATGTTTAGCTGATCTTCTATGTCCAATAGAATTTGTTGCATTAAGTGTGGGTGCTCTGGTATTCAGTGCTTAAATATTTATAACTGTTATGAGTTCTGCTGAATTATTCACTTTACTAGTATGCAATGACCATCTCTGTCACTTCTAATCATTTTCAATCTCTCCTTCTTTTTGTTTTTTAAGATTCTGCTGTAATGTTATAGGTTTGCCTGTATAAGTTATTTATTGCATTTCTCTGACAGTTTCACAATTCTTGTGTTGAACTTTTGGGATTTTCACTGTAATGTGTCATGAAGAAGTTCTTTTCTAACCATGGTTGTTTGGGTTTCTATGTCTTGTTTACCTAGAAGTTGCATTCTTTCTCTAAACTTGGAAATTTTTCTGCTGTGATTTCAGTAAATAATCTTTTATATGTTTTGTGCTATCTTATGATTTTTCTTTAACTCCTAAGTCATAGGGTTAGTCTTATTTCAGTCATCTGTCAGTAGTTTAGTCTAATTTTGATGGTCTTTTCTTGATTTTAAAGCATCTGTGGTTATATGATCAACTGCATCAACCCTGTCTTCTAGTTCTGATAATTTGTCCTCACATTAGTCACCTCTGCTTGCCATACTTTCAGTAGAATTTTATATCTAACATTTCTGTTTGTTATCTTTTCATGGTCTATATTCGTCACTAAAGTGATCATTCATGTATTTTATCATCTTGGTTAGTTCAACCAACATTTTGCATCTTCTTTAAAGCCATTTTACAAGTTAAATCCTTTATCAATTTATATACATCATCCTTTGAGCTCACTGGATAGCTTATTGGTCATTTTTGCTTGTTGGTTGGTTTATCCTTTCATCTATTTCTGCCATCTGGAATTTTATTTCTTCCGTTTTGGTGTCCATGACATCAAATTGTGAAAAGTTAAGAGTTTTGGAGGCATCCTGTTGCATTGCTTTCTCATATTTCTTTTGCACATATGTGATAAGTGTTGAGGACTGATTAGTATTGAAAATCCAGCTGTTGGCATAGAGATTTCTTCAACTAGTTTATACTTCCCAGCGAAGAGAACTTATTCAGATTATGCTTTTTTATTCATACACTTCTTTAACCTACACAACGTACACAAAGTACTAGTAATGTGCAGAGGAAACTTCTACCACTTATTTATTCATTTCTCAATGACCAATAAAGACTATGATATATTACTACTGACAGGTAGACTGAGAATAAAGAAAAAAGAAAGACAAAGGAAGAGGGAAAGGAAGGGGATACATCAGAATAAAAGGAGAAAAACAAGATGACAAATAAAATAAGGGAGAATGAGCTTAGCTTATAATATTTTTATAAGTGAAGGGCTGCTGTAGAGGATGTTTGAAAGAACACTTATGAGAGTGGCAGAGGGGACAGAGAGAGAGGGAAATGCATTTGGAGTTTGAGGGAAGCATGTTAATATATTGATAGTAAGCTTGTGTTTGAATCCTCTACACAGGGTTTTGGTGAGGGTTACCCTGACTTGCCAGTGAAAGGTAGTTTAGATTTAATCATTAGTTAATTCTCATTCGCCTTTCCACATAAAATGAGACTATATGTATTGAACGGAGGAGAAGGAGAAAAAAATAAAAAGACCAAAAAAATTACAAAAGCACAAAGTTAAAGCAACCCCTCAGTCCTATTTACAATAGTCTCAGTTCAACCACTGAGCTCTTCCTTTTCGTCCACAAAATGAACGAACTTTGACTTGTGGGGAGGCTGTGCAAGAAACACTTGCACTGGCTCTTTCCTGCATCTCCACACTCTATAGAGTGTCGTTTGGTTTACAAGGTAGCCTTTCTCCTCACCCTTCTCATCCACAGCCCATTCCTGCAACTTCCTTATCGTCCCTTTCCGATGAGTCCTCCAATTATCTATCAGTAAGTGAAATGTCTTGGGTATTTGGCTGGACTTCTAAGCTTTTATTGCTTCCAAGTGCTGTAATCCAATAATGTTGGTTTTACTTCCAGGGGTTGGCTAGCTGGAGATTTTTGCTTTTGTCTTATGATAGGATATTTTTAAATTGAGCTTGTGGGCAGCATATCATGTGAACACAGAACTCTCCTGTGCTTAAAACAAGGATGGGTTCCCTGCTCTGGCACAGCTTGAAACTCATTTCTGGCTCCTGAATTCCCTTAGCTTTCTGAGGCATGTTTCTCCCAGGGGCCACCTGTTGGTCCCTAATCAGTGTCTGCTCCATGGCTCTTAAACAAGAGCTATTTGATTTTAGCTTAGTCTTTGTCCTCTGAGTGATTCTCTGGCCTTCAGTTTTTCCATTGCCCTAACCAGTAAATACCTTCCTCACTGGGTTTCCTCTCCCAGGGTGTAGGGAGAATAGTCAGCAGCCTACATCACGGGGCCAACTGCCACTGCAACACTGCTTCCTTCCTTCTGATGTTACAACCACTAGCCACCCTATATGCTGCCCTTTCATTTAACTTTTCCTTCTTATTTCTCTGTTAGACGAGATTAAAATGAAGCCAATCTCTTTGAGTAATTCAAATTGAGCTGACCAAACAACTCAGTGGGAAGCAAATGTGGAAACTCTTGCCACCCTCTTCTTTTTTTTTTTTTTTTTTTTTTTTTTTTT
>PVLD010033293.1:0-13804 GCA_004027595.1 Dinomys branickii
CAGACCTAGATTCTGTGGCTTTTGGAGCTGGAAAAGGTGAGGCCAGTTCCTCACTGCTTGACTCCTTTGCTTTACAAGTGAAGAAAGCTGACGATGGTGAGGAGTTCGAGTAGCTATCACTTGTTCCTTCAGAAACTAGTGTCACTCCTGGTTCTCTTAGCTACTGTACACTTAGCTCTCCGAGGCCAGCTGTTTTTAAGAGAAATTGAAGTCTGGGCATGTTGCTTACTGGTAGAGTGCACATTTAGCCTGGATGAGGCCTTGGCTTCAAACCCAAGCACAATAAATAAATAAATAAATAAAGCAAGCAAGCAAGCTGGGCATGGTGGCCCACACCTAGAATCCCAGCACTCTGCAGGGCTGAAGCAAGAAGATCCTAAATTCTAACCCAGTTTGGACAATTTGAGGAATTAGCAAGCCCCTCTCTCAAATTAAAAAAGATTTTAGGGGCTGGGGATGTAGCTCAGCAGCATGAGTTGAATTCCTGGTGCAAAAAAAAGAAATTAATAAGGGATAGGAACATAGCTCAGTGCTCATGAGTCCCACCCCTAATACCACACACACACATATACACACCAAAAAGTGTGTTGAGGAGAGGAGATGATGAAACAGATAGCAAAAATGCAAGTGATTTGGCCAAGGTCAATAAATAGATGAGACAAATGGACTGGAAACCAGGCCTTCTGGCCTCCAGTTTCGGCAGCCAGGAATTAGCTAGATGAGGACAAGCAGTGCTTATTGTTGCCTTGCTTTTTGTTTAGTTTAAGCACGCGATCCTCATGTTGCTGTATGAGATACAAATGAAACAATCATGTGTACAGAATTCAGTATGTCTGAATAGAGGAACTACTCTACTACTATTCAGAGAAAATCAACTAAAAACATAGGTAATTAGGTAATAGGAAGAAAGGAAGAGATATACATCCTAATGCCCAAATCAATCTGTTGTTAAAAAAAAAAAACATAGACACAAGAACTATAAAACAGTGATCCAGCCCACAGGGCTGCCAGCAGCATGCTGCCTGACCACGTGCTGAGCAAGATTTGCCATATGGTGACATCTATAAGAAACAGGCTGAAAAAGTATGGCTAACTCAATCCAAATAGGACAGATTTGAGATGTGAGGCTCCTTGACTCTTGTGCTTTCCTCTACATGGAGGACATGGTGAGCACTCTAACTGGAACCTCTAATGACAGCAAAGTTAGGGACTGCAGTGGTCGTGATCCATGACCCTATCTGCCCTGCATCCAGTGAGAGGGATGCAGACATGTGGGACTTAAACAGCTGTGGCACATCCCCTAGGAGAGGAGATTGAAGTAGACCAAGCAGCCTTGGGCTGCCCAAGGCTGCCTTTGAGATGATGGCAGAAGCATGAGTCAGGAAGGCTTTGAACCACAGTGGCATGGCAGTGGCAGACAGTGGCAGTGGTGGCAAAAAGTGCATAGAACACACTCTGTGACCAGTAAGGTTGGCACTCTCCTTGTAGCAAAGGAAATCAAACTGGGACTGGCTGTCTATGAAGTGAAGGCAGGAGCAGAGACAGCCCACAGCACTCCTGACCCTGCCCAACAACAAGTGACATGAGAGGACAGAGACAGTGGAAGTGGAATAGAGATGGCTGATCTGACCAGGAGGAGCCACTGTACACACTGGGAGCAGCCTTGGGCTCTCTTCGTCTGAGGGTGCCTCAGCAACTGGGAGAGAGACACAAACAGGTATTTTTCTTTTAAGGATGTTTAGGCCTTTACTTTTATTCTTGTTCTGTCCTATTCATCTTCTTTCTTTATGTGTCAACTATATCTTTTGATTTTATGATATTTACCTGTGAATGAAAATTCTCTCTAGTCTTTCTGGTCTGCTTTGATATTCTTTTGATTTCTCCTTTATTCTCTCTCTCCTGTCCCCTTCTGAAGTTTTCCTTTTCCTCTAGCCTCACTGCTACTATATTTCTCTTCAATTATCTCTCTGTTTTGTTACCTATCCCTCTTAAATTTCCCCACCACAGGGTAAAATCACTGTAGTAAGGGGAAACTCTTTGTGTACAAATTCCTGAATAATGTTGGATTTTGTTATATAATGAGTTCTTGTCCCTATAGTTAAAGATACCAAATAGTTTGTTAGGTTTTAGGCTATACTTGATGCCACTATTATTGCTAATTGTACTACTTTAGCCAGCATGTCATACTTGTTATAGCTAGTTTTTCTCCTTGTATGACAATACTATGATTGTCTGGGGTCATAACCATCACCATAGTCTAGTACAAAAGTACTGAGTGCTGAGCCAAATAGATAGTAACATCTCACCCTTAATAAATTGGGAAGGTACGATTTTGGGGCAGACACAAAATCAAGAGCTACCTATGCCTAGAAGATACCTTTGAGGAATGGACATCCCCTAAAGAAGATTTGATACTAGTGAAAAAGCTTATGTAGTATAAGAAATTTATGACCATCAACACAGAAAACAAAATAAAATTAAAATGTAGAAAATGAAAAGACACAGAACTAAGATGCAACTCCAGACCTATAGCCCACCTAGGACAAATCCAGGGGACAAAGAGATATAGGAAATCAGAAGCCACCCACCTGAATTTTCTGGAAAGATAGCAGCAGAAGTCAAAAAACAAATGCATGAGGACATAGAGGAAATCAGAGAAAAAATAATTTCCCAGATAAAAAAGGAGATGATGACCATATGATGGACTTGCTCAACAAACCTAATGTAGACATAGATTTAAAATAATAGAGGAGCATAGGAAAATAATAGAAACCATAAATATCTTACATAGGAAAGAAACGGAATCCATGAAACAGATTGAAACAGACATTCAGGAAATTAAAAATTTAATTGAAAATTTACAAAATTGACTGAAAGTGAAGATAATATCAGACTTAAAAGGCAGGGTCATAGTTAGTGGTCACAAAAAGAAAGATCTCTTAAAAATAGAAAGGGACGATGAAAAAAATCCAACAGCTGCAAGATGATACAAAGAAGAATAACATAAGATTGATCAGAGTGAATGAAAAGCAGGAGTCAGTATGAATGACACAGAAAACCTGTTCACATAAGTAATGGCAGAAAACTTCCCAAGTATAGGAAAAGAATTAGACATAGAGAGAATTGAAGCATATAGAAATCCAATTATTCATAACCAGAATACATGCACACCAAGGCATATAATAATCAAGATTTTAGGAATTCAGCATAAGACTGGAATATTAAAAGCTGTTAGAGAAAAGCAAATCACTTATAAAGGAAAGTCCATCAGAATCACAGAAGATTTTTCAGCACAAATCCTCAAGTCAAGGAGAGCTTGGAACAAAATATTTCAAGTCTGGAAGGAAAACAACTTTCAATTCAGATTGATGTATCCTAAAAAATTATCTTTTAAAATCAATGGAGAAATAAGATATGACAAAGAACACCTGAGGAAATTCACAACACCATGACCAAGAACACGTGAGGAAATTCATGAGATATATCCTAAAAAATTATCTTTCAAACTCAATGGAGACATAATGTACGACAAAGAACACCTGAGGAAATTCATGACTATGAAACCAGCCCTCCAAAATAGTCTGAAGAATATCTTAGAAAGATATAGAGAGTACTATAATCCAAAAAAAATGACAATAGAAAGACTCTGCCAGGCAAGACCAGCAGTTAAACAGGGGGGAAAGACAGGGAGCCAACAATAGGAAAATAAAACGCCAAGGATAAGTCCCTACATATCAGTTATAACCATCAGTGTACATGGTCTCAACTTACCAATCAAAAGAAACGGACTGGAAGAATGGATTAAGAAACAAGATCCAACCATATGCTGCATACAAGAAAGACCTTTAACACTAAATGAAATTCATAGACCCAATAAACACATTTAACTCTAAATGAAATTCATAGCTCAAAGTCAAAAGTTGGAAAACAATACTCTATGTGATGGAACACTGGAAAAAAGCAGGGGTGGCTGTTCTGTTTGCAGACAAAGTAGGGTGCAGGTGAAGACTGATCAAAAGAGACAGGTAGAGTCACTATATATTCGTTAAGGGAAAACGCCAAAATGAAGAGATAACAATAATAAGTATATATGCACCAAATACAGGTGCAACCAGTTGTGTAAAATAAATCTTAGTGGACATGAAAAATCAAATGAACACTAACACAATTGTAATGGGGAATTCTTAATACCTCACTGTCAGAAGTAGATAGAACAACCAGATTAAAAAATCAACAAAGGAATATCAGAATTGAATGTAACCTGTGAAGAAATGGACTTAGTAGTTGCCTACAGAGTATTCTACCCCACAACTTCAGAATACACATTCTTCTCAGATGTGCATGAGATGTTCTCCAAAACAGACCATATATTAGCTCTTTAAAAACGCTTAATTGAAGGCAAAGGAATTATAATTATCTGATGCATATTATCAGACCATACTGCAGTGAAATTGGAACTCAATGGCAAAAGAAACCACAAAGACTTCATAAACACATGGAAATTAAATAGCATCCTCCTGAACAATCAATGGGTCACAAACGAAATTAGAGAAGGAATTAAACAGTATCTACAATTAATTGATAATGCTGATACAACGTACTGGAACTTATGGGGCACAGTGAAAGCAGTCATAAGAGGAAAATTTATAGTGGTAAATTCCCATGTCATAAAAATAGAATGAACTAAAATAAATAACCTAATGATGAACTTCAAACTTCTAGAAAAAGAAAAGGTCAAGCTCAAAGCTTGTATGAAGGAAGAAATTATAAAGATCAGAGCAAAAATTAATGCAATTGAGACTAAGAAAACAATACAAAGGATCAAGGAATCAAAGAATTGGTTCTTTAAAAGATTAAATATGATTGATAAACCATTATCCAACCTTATAAAAAAAAGTAAAGACTCAAATTCATGCAAATAGGAAGAAAAAGGTGAAATCACAATGCATCCTGGAGAAATCCATAAGATCATCAATACCTACTTTGAAAATCTTTAGTAATGTGGAAAACACAGAAGAAATGGACAGATTCCTAGATACATATGAATTACCAAAATTGAATGAAGAAGATAAAAATTCTAAATAATCCAATATCAGGGGCTGGGGATATAGCTCAGTGGAACACAGTCAATGGAGCTGAAAATGTAAGAAAAAACTTACTAACAAAGAAAAGTATGAGTCCTGATGGAATCACTGCTGAATTCTACAAAAATTTAGAGTAGACTTTATGCCACTACTTCTCAAACTCTTTAATGAAGTTGAAAGGGAAGCAGTACTCACAAAATCACTCTTGGAAGCAAATATTACCTTGATACCAAAAGTAGAGAAGACTTAACCCAAAAGAATAGAACTACAGGCCAATCCTTAATAAAGCTAGATGCAAAAATCCTCAATAAAATTTTGGCAAACAGAATGCAGAAAATAGTCTTACTTACACTGTGACCAAGTAAGATTCATCCCAGGGGTGGAGGAATGGTACAACATATACAAATCAATACATATAATACACCATAGTAACACAGCCACAGACAAAAAACCTGCTACATAATCATCTCAATAGACACAGAGAAAGCATTTGACAAAGTCTAACACCGATTCATCATAAAATGCCTGCAGGAAATTGGAATAGAAGGTTGTTATCTCAATCTGATAAAGCTAGAGCAACTTGATGAAAGAAATGGAATAAAAATAGGAAAGGAAGAAGTTAAATGATCATTTTTTTGAAGATGATAGAGACATACATGAGACTCTACATAGAAGATCCAAAAAATCTTTGCTGTTGGTGAGAATGTAGAATCATGCAACCACTGTTAAAGATTCCTCAAAAAACTACAACTAGAGGTCCCATTTGACCCAGGTATTCCCCTTTTTGATAACTTCCCAAAAGAACTAAAAGCATCATACCACAGTGATATATGCACACCCATATAGCAGCACAGTTTGTAATAGCTAAATCTTGGACACAACCCAGACATCTATCAACTGATGAATGGATAAAAAACATGTGTGGGTTTGTTTTAATCCAATACAGTACTACTCAGTCATAAAAAGGATAATCTTGAGACATTTATAGCTAAATAGATGGGCCTTGAGACCATGCTCTTAAGTGAAATAAATTAGCCAAATGTGTAAATATTGAATTGTCTCCCTATTGAGAAACTGAAAGTATAAATTAGAACCAAAATATGTAATATATATTCTGAAATGGGAAGAAATTGTTCAAAAGGAAAGGGGAATGGGGGGTTGGAAGAGAAAAGAAAAAACCGAGAAAAGAACAATAAAATGGAAACAAAGCTTTGTAAATAAGGAGGAGAAGAGGTTTTGAAGGGTGGAGAGGGGAACAGGAAAAAAAAAGAATCAAGATGTATCATTTACAGGTAAAATTCTCTATGGTGTGTGTCATCATTATAACCTTAATAATAATAATGATGATGATATGAAAAAAAGAAAAACTCTTCTACTTTGAGTGTGTACAAGTGTATATATGTGGATGTGGCTTTTACTTTCTAAAAGTTGGTGTGTAGTTCTTTCCAAGGGAGTCACCTCTGACAGGAATGCACAATGCCGAACCTTTCAGTGAGCCAAATGTGTGGTACCAGAGAAGGTGACTGAACCATCTGATTAACACATTAACTCTGGAGCTGGAAAGAACATCCCGGAGAAATGGCTTGTCACGGAGATGAAGGCTTGGGCACGGGTGGTTCCTCTCGAGGTGATCCGGGAGTTACAAGTGTGGAGGGGGAGGGGGCAGAAAAGGGAAAAGGCATCAAAGGTCCTTTCGAGAGGAAATTTCACTGTGGGCTTCTGGGGCTCAGCCCCAAAGGGGTAAGGAGTTTTTTTTTTTATTTTAAAGAGAAAAAATAACAATAAAACAGAGTTTCAAAACAGGGTTGGTAGGAGAATTACAATAAGGAATACATTGTGTATTCAGAATACAAAATATAGGCATAACATTTTGTCCAAACAATATTAGCACAAACCTTTCTTTTCAATGAAGACAAACTAGCTGAATAACTATCTTAACTTTCTTGTGTATAAATATGTACTTTTTCTTTTTCCCATTTTGTGATAAGGAATTTTAATGTTCTGGAGAAAGCTGACCAGTGGATATGTAGAAAGATATGTGCACAAAGCTGTAGAGTTCTGGAAACTATGTGTTGCTGCTGCTAGTGGATTCAGAAGTGACTGAGGATGTGTGAGCTGGGGCCTTCATAGTGTCTGTTATAGGTGCGATCTGAAAGACAGAGCTCTACACTCTGTCAGATGAGATGAGCTAAGTGATTGACATATGTGAATATTCATGGGGAAACAGTGAAGGGACCAAGGCCTGCAGTGGGGGTTATGAGGTGGAGAACAGAGGCAGTTGCGTGACCCCAGTAATTGGATACGGACAGCACAAGCCTCTGGAATTAGCCAAACTCTGAGCACAGCTCCAGAAATGCCCCCAGGGCCAGGGACCAGGTCTCAAAGAAACATCTGAGTACAGCCCTATGGCCAGGCTAGGTGTTTGAGTTGGATGTGGGCAAGATCTCCGTCCATAGGAAGAGTAATCCTTCCGTTCCTCCTACCAGGAGTTATCTCCTGGGCATGGCTGCAGCAACATCTCCCCAACCCCACTACCCAGAGTCTCCCGGCTCACTGAGGCCTGTGCTCATTTCCAGGTCCCTATTCCCTTGCTCACCATTCCAGGTGTCAGCACGCACTTGCGGCTGCACGTTACCATGCAGCTTTCACAGATGACAATCTCATGTCAAGTGATTGTACTGCACAAGCAAATATTTAGAGTGAACCCCAGTGGAAAGGGTGCAATGAGAGCTATCTCTGGCCAAAGCACTGATCGCGGATATCTTTTTTCTTTTACTGGAATAAGTATTTGCTAATATAGTTTATATGCAATGGAGAGAGGATAAATAATTCTATTTTTTAAAGTCAGTTAAACTATTAGGGACCCGGGGCAGACAGAGAAACTCAGTCTCTCTGGATTTGGTGTATCCCTCAGCTGCCAGAGCCATGACAGTGACTGGCACAGCTGGCTGGCCAATGCTTGGCCTCTTTTTTCTTGGCACAGGTGACAGAGACCCAGGTGCCATGCTACTAGCTTTTCTTGTCTTTTGTCATCATTTCCTTCTCTGTCACTCTGCCAGCATCAGTATCCAAACAAGTAGCTAGGTATCCAGATATGTGGAGAGTGGCTCTGCGGGCTAAATAAGACAATGTATTGGGTTGCAGGGTAGTGGACCTGTGTTCAATATTCTGCCACTAACTGCCTCTGAAGACCTTGGAGTCCTCATCTACTGAGTAAGAAAAAGAGACTCAAAAATCTCTGTCTCTTTGCCCATGTTAGGAAGTGGTGCCTTCTCAACCTCCACCTCCAATCTGAGATTGAAGTTCATGAGAAAAGGCTTTGTCACTGACTGTAGCAGTTGCTTCAGCCTTTGAGGTTGCTTTCTCATCCATAAAACATAGCCCACTCTTTCTAATTCACAAGGTTATTTTGGGAGGGAACATTATGTGAAATATTGGTAAGACTGCTCTGTAACTTACATAGCAATTCATTCACATGATTAACAAGCATCTATCTATGTGTTGGTACTTGAGCTGTAATGCTAAAGTATAGCTCCTATCTTTGAGGGTTTTTTCTCCTAGTATGGGGGCTATATCCCCAGTCCTTTACATTTTGATGGAGGGTCTTGCTAAATCACTAAGTTGTGCAGCTTGGGCTTGAACATAGAATCTTCCCACTTGAGTCTCTCAGAGTGCCCAGCTAAGAGACTTTGATTTTTATTTGAAAATGTTACAGCAGTTTTAGGTTTACTGGATGCTAAGAAACAGAGCCATACTCCAAAGTCTGAGCCCCAAACCTGGGGTATGAAATCCTCATATAGACCTGTGGCCAGAAAAGGCAACCAAGTTAAGTTATAGAAGCAGAGCAAAGACAGTTACTGAACGGGGACAGGTTTACATCTGCACATCTGGGTCACCTCAGCCAGGCAGGAAGTGAGATAATAGGATGCAGTAAAGCTGCTTGCTTATTGGGCAAGGGTGCAGCTGGTACAGGGAAAGAAGAGAGGTTTTCAGCAGGAATGTCAGAGTAGAAAAGTTTCATTTTTCCCCAACAGAACTAGGCAAGTAATAGTTAAATGGTTGTGACTCATCCTAATGAAGAGCACAGAAGACTTGTTTGCTTTCAAGGGCAAGCTGGTGTACAGCTATTGGGAGAGTGATAAGATTTACCCAGTCCACAAACATTTATAGAATTCTTGCTCAGTACACGTGTATTTGTCTCCTGGTTGAGGCATGAGCTTCCTTGGCTCTTATGCCTCCATTTTTTCTCCGTTTCTAACTCCTGTTGCTTGACATGTTTGTTTTTGGCAAGCCTTCCTTCCCAGGTCACTGGGGCAGAACAGGTCTTCTGTTCTTTCTTGGGAATATGTCCCAGAAGGAGTGAAGCCAGCTTCCCTGGTGTTACAGGCTGTTCTTTGTGCACACTTCCCCAAGCAAAGGGTCTGCCAAGCCTAACATGCTTCCTTACACATATATGCTTTCCAGAATTCTGGCATTCCATGGAAAAAAGAGCCCAGAGATCTCTACTTTCCTCCTTGCCTCCATTAAATGCAAAAGCCCCCTTATCACTACTACTAAATAAGGAGTTGTGCACAAACTGAGCCCTGTGGCCACTACCTCCTACCAGATGGCAGGAAACAAGCCTGTAGGAGACCCATGGAGTGACCTCCTCAGGAACCATTGAGCTTGTGGGAAAGGCCAGATTGGTTGTGACAGGCAGTGAGGCTACCTGCTGATAACTCCTCCAAGTAGAATAATTCCCCCAAAGAGAGGAGCCACCTCTTTTTTTTCATCCTTCATCAGTTACGGCAGTTCGGCTGTATTATAGTACTGCTTTTCTCCCCCTCAAGACTCCAAATGCATTTCTGTGCCCTTCTTTTTCAGTGGACACTCTCAACTAATGTTCATGCTACTGTCTTCCCAGGTATCTGGGGCTCTGTAACTTCTGTAAGTCATCTGAAGGATGAAACCCATGGGAGGTGGAGTTCTTGAGTAGCTGACTACTCCTGGGTTTGCAAGTAGATTTTCATTCCCACTGAGTTGTTTGTTACAAGTTATTAGTTATTGCTTACCAGAAGTTAGCAACTTGATCCTAAATTGTTAATTCTAGTTGTATAATTTAATGCACAGGATTATATAGATCAATGAAATAAGAAACAGAGTTTATGAGCTGAGTTGCATTTTTGCAAACTTTAATAAAAGCAAACAATTTATAAAATTGCTATCAAAGATATAGGCAAAACAATGACATAATGAGGGTTGCACATGTCATTTTTGTCAAATCTCATTGTCTAGAATTTTGTTTTGTGACTGCATGTAGGATGAAAAATGAAGTCTTTATTCTAGGAGGCCACATGCCCAGCCCAAATCTGAGTTAATATGACTTCAAGAGAGATTTAGAGCTGGGCAAGATGATGCAAACCTGTAATCTCAGCATTTGGGAGGCTGAGGCAGGAGGATTATTGAGAGTTCGAGATCATCCTGGGCTACAAAGTGAGCTCAAGGCCGGCCTGAACTACATCATGAGACCCTGTTAAAAAAAAAAAAAAAGGAAGAAAGAAAAGAGAGATTTAGAGAAGGGCTGTTGAAGACAAATAGCATCTATGTAAAGGCACTTTTCTCCCTATGATTTTCTGACTTGGCCCTCCAATTTTTTATTAACTGATAAACTCTTCTCCCAAGTCCAGCTTAGCCTTTGTTAATTCATTGGATTATTAATCATTTATTTATTTATTCTGCAGTTGTTTGCTGTTCTTACAGGTCCTCTGGGAACTGAGGAAACAGTGACAGGCCAGGAAGACAGGGCCCCTGCCTTTAGGGGTTTACAGTCGAGTTAGGCTGATGGCTCAGGACACTAAGGGTTATAACAGGGCATGAGTCCAGTGGGAGCACAGAAGAGGGTCAGGTTTAGAAGGTGAATTTCAAGATAGCTTGGGTGGTCGGAGTGAAGGAGGAGGCACTGACATAAAGGAATGTTATAGCTGTGATGCTGTTGCTCTGGAAAGTCACGTGAGAGTCAGCGCTCACCATTCCTTACTTCCTCTCTCAATCCCATTGTGACTGCATTGGGACAGGCTGCCCTACTTGAAAATAACATCAACTGTGTCACTCAGTTTTGTGCTTTTTAGTATAGTTATAGTTATAAATGTAATTGTAACAATAGAGGGCCTTTTTATTATTATTAGTTTGAGCACCTTCTCACCAGCTTAAGCCACTGGTGACGCCCAGTCACTGTCCCCTTGGTTTGTACTACTGGGGGTAGGCAGTCATGCGTGGGACGGTCATGTACTTACCACTGGTGGCTCAAACTGCCTGCAGGGAGACATGAATTACAGCCCTGTGATGGATGTGCTATGACAGACTTTTAGCATACAAATTATCTATGTGCCACAAGGTGATAGTTATTGATCACAAATATTTTAAACTGATAGATACCATAAAATGTGTTACATTTTTAAATGGAGATATAATTATGTAAATGGGGATATATATCATTATGTACAAGAATTTAAAATATTGTCTTCTCGGGAATTACTTTAAATATATAACTTTTTTTTTTTTTTTTTTTTTTGCGGTACTGGGGATTGAACTCAGGACCCTGTGCTTGCTAGGCAGGCGCTTATTCCACTGAGCTATATCCCCAGCCCCTATAATGTTTTTATTTCCATGCCTGTAATATCTGAAATGGTAAGTGCATGTTCTTTTCTATTTTTGGTAAAAAATAAAATGTTAAAAGACAACCCAGGGATAGAACGGATATTCTTCTTTCTTAGCTAATGTCTGATGAATATTAAATTTTAAGACTAAATAACAGAATAGTAAGAGATTGACATGGTATTCTGAAAATAATATTACTTGGGGCATCATATATGTATAACAATTGTGAAACATTTTCCTAATAATTGAGATACAATTATTAACTTTTATAAAAGTGCTTGCCATAGTTTCTAAAATCTGGAATACTACATAGCATAGTAAATCAGAAACATTTAGCATGCAATAGTTTAAGAAAAATCTTCAAATGATGGTACAGACCATGCTGCAAAAAGCAAGTCTTCCTAACACAATATGATTGACAGTAAGACTTAAGGTATATAACTTAGAACAAATAGTAGACTATTATTTAAAGGGGTTTTAGATTCACAGAAAATCTGGGAAGTGATTATATTTTTGAGAACTGTATCACTATGGGAATGTTACCTAACATCTTTGGTAATACAATAAAGGAAACTGAATTACTGAAGAAAGTTAGAAACACAATATGTACAATATTTTTTGTAGGTCTTAATTTTCTTTGTTAAATATACCAAATATACATACAGTCCTACATCTTTGAGCCCTCGATACAAACAAGAATTAGCTGTGTGATAGCTACTTTATGTATAAAAAGTGTTTATCTACTGTGAAATGAAAATTAAATTTCCAAGGGCTGGGGATATAGCTCAGTGGAATAAGCGCCTGCCTAACAAGCACAGGGTCCTGAGTTCAATCCCCAGTACCGCCAAAAAAAAAAAAAAAATTAAATTTCCAATTTACCAGATTTTCAATTTTAGTCAGAAAGGGAGAAAATTCTGCCATAAAGAATGTTATTTACACAACTTTTCTCTACAATACTTTCTCAGTATAGTATGTACTATCTTTAAAAAAGTAAAAAGAAGCAACAGTAATAGCAGATATTGATTTTGACAGTATTGTCCTATAACTCAAAATAAAAGGAATGCATTTCTTGAAATTAGGTGATTTTGATTATTACCTCTAATAAATGCCTTAAGAAACAGGCATCTGATCATCTAATGCATAAATGATTCTCTCCTTACTGTATTTTTCAGACCACTTGTGAGTTAGCTCTAGATAAAGCCTTGGTTTTGAGGCCAATAATCTAGGTACACTGAATTACTCTTACTTAAGTTTTCTCCATCTGGGTTTCCTTCATGCAAATCATTAAAAAAGGTGATTGAAAGTAAACCTGGGTGGGTCTGAAGTGCACCCAGACTGACTTCATAGTACTTTCCACTGATTCGGTTTCGTGTATTTTGAGTGTTCCAAGGCCAGATGCTGGTATCTATGTATCCTGGACCCACACCTGAGATAAACAGCAAGTTGTATTTATCACAAAAGAATTTTAGTTTAGACCAGTTCTGATGTGGGGAGCCATATGTAAAGCCATTTGTGGCAAAATATGTGTGAATACCGTCAAAAGCACTTTGAAGAATATAATTTTTTATCATTTTAGAAGTGCAATAATAATGCATCATAAGAGGAATTGCGAACACTGTGAGACCCTGAGGTGGTTAACAGATCGACCCATTTTTCAGGCTTTGTGATATAGGAATCATATACACAAAACATAGGAAGAGATTTCCCAATTCTTGTCTTGTACATGTAAAAGGCTGGATGATTTCTGTAACTGTCTATAATATATTTGACATTTTTGTACATGCTTTGATCTTCTTGATTGCTGTAAGGTTCTAAAGTGACCTTTAGATTATATTTATGAGCCTTATCTAAAAAAGCTGGTGCCATGCTATCAGCAGCTTCTCCATTCTCATCACTTGAATTGGGTGGGAAGCAAGATAGCACAAGTACACCAGGCTCTGGAGGTCAGACACTTGGAGGGATTCAGCTGGCCAAGTGGTGGCCAGCTAGAATACACAGAAAGTCAAGAGCTGCCTAGCCCAAGCCTGACCAGGTTCACCTCTCAAATGCTTGCTCCAGCCTTTTCGGGAGCCAAGCGGAGAGGG
>PVLD010033294.1:0-13799 GCA_004027595.1 Dinomys branickii
CACTCTTCACTCTGCCCCCCACTCTTTACACTGCTCCCCCACTGTTCAGTCTGTCCCCCTAACTCTTCACTCTGCCCCACCACGCTTCCCACTGCCCGGCTCCTGAGACCCTAGTGCCAGTTGGACAAGGACTCAGAAGTGTTGCCACCCCCCCTCCCTGGATGTGGTGCTGACTCCCCTTTATGCCTCTCAGATACTTTACGCTTCATCTTTGGAGGCCTAGAGGCTTGGAGTAAACATGATTTTGGCAACAGACAAATCTTGGTTTTAATTCCAGCCCTGTAACTTGCTAGCTGGATGGCTTTGGCTTTACCCTTCTAAACTTTTTTTTGGCTAATCCTTAAAAGGGAGGTAAGAATAATAATAGCCACATAGGACTGGAGAGATTAAATGACGTAATGCACGTGAAGTGCTTACATGGGCCTTGACACATAATTAATCATTGTGTCAAAGAGCAACTAGGACACAGGAGACTCTAAGTGCTATCAGAGTCACACTGAACGATGACAACTCCAACAGGTAATTTACCGTGACCTCTGTGGCAGAGGTCAGGCCCATGCACTCCTATCCAGAACTTGTTACACTAGGAGACAGGAGTTTTTGAAATACTCCTCAAGCAAGAAGGATATGGAGAGGAAGAGGTGACATTCAGAAAATTAGATGATACTCACTGCTGTCTTTGAGCTTTTTGAATATCACTGCCACTGAGGATACAGCTCAGTGGCACAAGTGCCTGCCCGGCAAGCGCAAGGTCCTGAGTTCAATTCCCAGTACAAAAAAAAAAAAAAAAAAAAAAATGAACATCACTGCCCCCCTGCTGTCACCACCACCATCACTACCGCTGGGCTACCATCGCCCACGCTGTCCACGACAGGAAGATGTAGCTTCCTCCTCTTGGTTAAGCATCCCGAGTACTAACAACCTGCAGACGCTGTGTCCAGTACTTCACATGTCTCAGTTAATCCTGATGGCAGCCCTCTGCAGGAGGTGTTATTTTCATCTTCATTTTAAGATGAGGACATGGAGCCTCAGGGAACACAAGGGCAGTCCTCAAAGCCACACAGCTGGCACACATGAGTGTCTGGTGTAGAATCCATGCCTGACCTAAAAACTCAGGCTCTTAACACTAAGCTTATAAGCTCACAGGAAATGGCATTTGGAAAAAAGTTGTGACTGACATAAGTGTTGGGGGTTCTCGTTCCAATTTAAAGTTTTCTGCGCCCAGCTGCCCAATCAGCCAAGTTACTAGATACAGCCCTCAAACCGTGTTTAGTACGTCCCAGGCCCCAGCTAGATATGGTAAGAGCCAAAACACATGAAGAAATTTTGGGTTATCAGTTGGGAATACAAGGATTGAATTTTATGGAAAAAGGAAATCATTCCCAGTATGTACAGAATGCTTTATATTATGCCCTAACACAGGGATTGCTCTGCCTCGAGGCCCCTCCCTGCCTAGGCCCCTCGCAGCCGTAGTTAGGTTCTTCCCTGCAGTCTCAGTGTCTGATGCTTCCCCCATCATGCACGTGGTATGCTTTTCTGCTTGCCTTTGTTCACAGCTCCTAACATAGTGCGTTATGCGCAGCATCCCCTCCTAGTTGACACAAGTATTTGCCGAGTGAGCAATGCATAGATGAGGCATTCTAAATGGGGACAACTGTAGAAAAACAGCCTGAGCTCAGTCCTGGGGGAAATAGTACATGTCTCACCCATGATCCTTCACTCTTTTCTCTTGCAGCAAGTAAAAACCGTGAGATTCCAGAACTATAGCCCTCCTCCCGCGAAACATCACAGCTCTCATCCCACCTCTGGAAAGCCTGAACAACCAGCCACCCTCAAGGGGTCCCAGCCTGAAGCACCCTCCTTGGGCCCAGAGATGACCATCCTATTTGCCCACCGGAGTGGCTGCCACTCTGGACAACAGACAGATCTGCGCAGAAAGTCAGCTTTTGGCAAGGCCACAGCACCAATGCCCACAGCCTCAGCCGCGCAGACCGCATTTCCCAGCAAATGAATCTACAGGGGGCTTTTCCTAGAACCCAAGGAGTTGAATTGCATTTAAATACAGTGTGCTTCCACTGAGAGCATCCTGCCATTCTTTGACGGCTCGGTCTGCTCGTTTTACCCCCAGAAAAGGGAAGGTGGGAGCAGGAACTCCTGCCCTGGCTGTGGTGGCCTTCTGAACACAAGGAATCACTGCAGCTAGGCCAGCACTCACACCAAAGGCTAGGGAGTGTCCTGCGCACTTTGCCCTCCACTGTCGAGTGTGGCTTCTCCTCTTCTTCATTCCACATAGAATTTCCTGGTGTCCTAAAAGAGGCTTCAACCCCAAGAGTGCTAGAGGTGGGATTGTCAGGATCACATCTTTGACCTTACCACCACTTTCTCCTCTTACCACATTAGAACAGCGTCTACCCTCTTCTGAGGCCTGCGACTGGCCAACACTCACACCTCCACAGAACTGTAATCCTGCTGTGAGACAGATGCTGAGAACATTTGAAACCCACTGAAACTTCCCAAGTTTGTACCAAACAAAGTCAAAAGGATGACAATGAAATATCAAATTATCATAATTTAATCTTCTCAGAGTTTCCCAATATATACTCCTACATAAGAGAGAAGCAGAAAGCGCAGAGCTACAGATGCACAGGTGTTACAGGCATGAATCCATCCTTCCACCAAAACATGGTGTGCTTAAAAACTGCCCTAAATAGAGACTCAGTTTAGATATAGATTCTTATCGGCACAGCAACAGTTTTGCTCTGCCTGACTTCTCCTTTAGGGCAGACTAGTCGTCTCCCCAGTAAGGCACCAATGTCAGTGAGAATATGGGAGTCCAAGTCTGGGAGGGAGAGCTTGGAGAGAGGAAAACTATGGAAGAGAGAGGGGGAAGAGACGCGAGCACAACAGAAAGTCAGACATACAGGGAAAAAGATAAAAGACTCATGGGTGGGAGGCGACTTTGACATTCGCAACAGGTAGAGTAAAAAGGACAGGCTGTGCAATGAACAAAGGGGCAAAACTAGGTGGCACCACGGAGGGCCGAGGTGGGCAGGACCAGCCAGCAGGGGCTCGTAAACAGGTGTGAGGAAGAACAGCAGGGAGCCCAGGCCATGCTGTCTGACAACCCGTTCATTCTCATTAAACTTAATTATTGTGATTGAACATTCATTGCATGCCCATCAGTGTGGATACTTTGATGCATAAATGTCATTTGCTACTGACACTGGCTCCCATAAAAAAAAATGCAGGTCTAATTAGACTTTTCCCATAGATAGATCCTGCAGGTGTTGGAAATACAAATATATCTTTTAGCTATCCACATACTTGGCGCATTAAATTATCTGTAGACTTTTCCACAGTTTAACAGAACAAAGCAAAACCACAATCCTGCCAAAGACTAGGTGTCAGATGCGTCACATGTGTCAGATCTTTGAAGCTGGCAGAGTGAACCTGGGATGATGTTGGCCTAGTGTTTCTGTGAGATACTGACCCACGTGTACTCCACAAAATCAACATGCCAACTCTGCGCCCCACTGAACTGAATTTAATCACCCAGGTGGTGAAACAGCATAAAGTCACAAGGACAGGAAACGTGGTTTGGCTTGTCTAAATAGGAGTAGTTACTCCTCATCTATTCCCAAGCAGCCTTCTCAGTTAGTTTGTTTAGCAGCTTATCTTACACTGGCAGCAGCAGAGATGCAGTATAAGACAACTAAAGGTCTAGTCTGTGCCTAGGTAGCAGCGGACCCAGTTAATTTTTCACTTTTGTGACTAAGAAGCGGGTTGTTTAGGTATAAGGGACATGTGCTTATGAAGTGGAAATGGAACATGAGACAAAGAAGTCTCCCCATTATCCACCAGCTCTACAGGATAACCTCTCTGAGAAACAGAAACAACAACAAGGGCTGTCACCCCCATTCCGCCCGGACCCTTCACCATGCCCGGCAGCAAACTCACTTGCTCTCAAACCAAACCTCATCTTAATAGCTTTATGAATGTTTGAAATGCATAAGGGGCTGTCGTTTCCAGGTAAAAATTCACCTCATTAGCACCTTAAGTTCATTTATCCCACCAACTTGTTACTAACCATTACTGCATGCTGGGCACAGCAACAAGGCCCACAGGCCCACACCCTCATGTAATTAAAAAAAAAATTTTTATAAAGCAGCTATAATTTTCCCCATTTCAGAGCAAAGGAAACTGAGGCTTAACGAGTAGCCACAGACAGTTTACAGAGCAGAAATGCAGACTTGAGATGTCAGACATCAAAGCTGTGTGAAGCAAAAGACTAACCTTGACTTCAAGTGCTGGCTCCCTACTGCTAGGCAGCAACTTAGTGCAATTCTGGTCACAGAGGCAAAGATCCCAGCAGGCTCTGCTGCACACAAACTGAGTTCAGATCCTCATTTATCACTTTTTGGCCTTGTGAGGTCTGTCAGGCAAGCTGCTCAACCTTTCAGGGCCTCCTTTGCTTGAGTAGGGATGATAACAATGCCAGCCTCAGCGGACCTTTGCGAGGCTTACCGGAGATGACAATACGAAGTGATTTTAGCAGTACTGACACACAGGGAACACCTAGTAAGTGCTAGGCTGGGATGTTTCTAAGAAAATAGCGCACTGGAATTGCAGGTGGGAAATTCTAAAACAAGGGCACACCCGGGACTGTGATGCTAAAAAGAACCTGACACGGGCTAATTTGGGGAGACCAGGCCACAGTCGAAACTGAGTCCTGAAGGACAAGCAAGAATCAGAGAGACACGCTGATGGGAGAAACGGTGTTCCAGCCAGGCGCGGAGCTTTGACAGTTGGGTTTAACTGCACCAATCAAGCCAAGCACCCTTGTCTTTAGAGGAGCCCACTCCTCTGCGGAACATTCCAGGGATCCCAGATGGAACCTTAGCGCCTCAAGTCTGAGTTGAAAAGCCCATCCTGTGAGAGTGCACCCATTTGTAAGCCCCAAGAGACCCTAGGAAAGGTGTCCCTTTGCCCCATGGTCAGATCCCAGTACTGATTTGCTAAGGAAGTGCTGAATTCAATTTATACTTAAGGTGAATGATTCCCCCTGCTTTAAAACCACACATATAAAAATAAATTTTAGAAACAGAGCCAGGGATATATAGCTCAGCAGCACAGCGCCTGCTTGGCAAACGTGAGGTCACGAGTTCAATTCCTGGGGCCAAAAAAATAATGATTGGAGTGTTCGGATTTTGGCAGGGCGTGGTGGTGCATGCCTGTAATCCCAGCACTCAGGAAGCTGAGGCAGGGGGATCCTTGCGAGTTCGAGACCAGCCTGGGCTACCAAAGTGAGCTCAAGGCCAGCCTGAAATGTATAGTGAAACCCTGTCTCAAAAAGACCAAAAAAAAAAGAAAGATCCCCAGGGTAGGATTTAATTGGAGGCACTAGTGGGACCACTGAGAGATGACAGTGGGTCACAAGCAGCTGAGGACCGTCTCTAGCAACCATGTTTGAAGAGATGGTCTCAGTAAGCTGCATCAAGACCCTTGCTTAGGTTATCGCCTTCCCTCCTGCTGTGGGGCCAGCCTCCTTTCCTTCGCCCTTCAGCTGTCTAGAGACCGGAATTCTGGAGTGGAAATATTTAAAGCAGTGACCCATCTGCGACTTGGTGAGCTGAAGGGCTGACTCATACACAGCTCAGTAACTTCCAACATTTCTTGAAAAGGCAGAGGTCTGTCCACATGAAGCCTGCTTCCCCTGAGCAGTCCAGGGAACCTGGATCCAGGTCCAAGTGGCTTCAATGAAAAGGACATGCACTTATCAATTTTTCATGACCCTACAAACTGCTTCACACATTCACATGACCCATGCCTAACTAGGCATGTTCTCCTTAGGAACTGTGCTGGACTCCTCCCAGGTCATCATAAACCCTGCAGAAGTTGTAGCTGAATCCTTAGAGACTGGCTGCTCTAGGGAGGATTGGCTCCACCAGGTGTAGTGAGCCTAATCCAGGCCCTGGAGAGTCTTATGTGGCAATTTTGAGGTGGGAACTAGGCAGCTGTCTTCTTAATGAGCTTCCCAAGTGACTCTGAAGCTCATGAAGTAGGAGGCGCTAATCCATTTTTCTCACATTGTAGAGCGGAGCTGACAGCTCTGGCAATCAAAAGGAACAGGGCCACACCGGCTGTTAAAATATTAAAGCAGTTCTATGATAGGTGAATTCCTGACGCTTCTCCCACTCCCACACCTCAGCCCTTCCCCATCCTCTCCATCAGTCTACCATCCAGTAGTTAGCATATTAAAGCCAGGCAGAGTGAAGCCCTCTTCGTCCTCACTGGCTAGTTCCTATGGCATGTTGGCTGGTCAAAGTCTTGCCCGTTACCCTGCAGTACAGAACAGGGCCCGGAGAGGTCACTGAGGCTGAGAGCACTGCAAGCAAGCTCACAGCACTTCCCAACACCACCCTACACCTTTGCCAGGCTGTCAGCCTAAGAAGGACGCTGACTGCAGAGTCCCATGCGTGTTAGTCTCCCTGCTTCATGGACCCCTTCCACAGGCGTAAGTAATGTCTGTCTGCTTCTCGGCTCCTCTGACTTCAGCAGGTATGGAAGTCGTTTCCCTCAGTGAGACGAGCCTGCATCCACCCTCATCTTCTCACCCAGCTCTGGCCTCGCAGGCCAAGCGCACATTTCCAGATGCCCTCCCTGCGAAGTGAACAGCTTGGCCTGCAGAACAGCAAAGTCCTTTCCAGTCTCCACCCTCTTGCACAACTGAGCTTCCCTTGTTTACATCTTGAGCAAATAGACCCTAGTTCTCTTTTGGGCTGAGAGAGGAGATTGTTAGCACCCGCAGCAACCTCGGAGGTAACCATGAAAGACGGTCACCTAGTGAAGGTGCTCGGGAGGCAGGACCAAACCACAGAGGCTAACTCCCAAAACCCTTGTGACAGGCTGGTGTCACTGGGAATAAATCACACAAGGACATTTGGCTTGAAATAGAGCAATGTTAAATGATCAAGCTGTCCGCCAGTATTATGTCCTAGACCAGAGCAGAGACAAAATGTTCCCGGGAGACACTCTGTCCACTGATCTACACTTTGACAAATACAACGCAGCAGAGGTGGGATCCAAGGTGTGCCTTCAAATCCAAGGTGCGGGGCCGGGAGGAGCATCACACATGTACCCATCCCTTCATTCAAAGGCCGTGATCCATCACTCACACTGGACCAGTCTATGTGAGAGGGAATGAGGATACCATTTTTAACAGGATAGGTAAAAATAGATAAGACAGTACTACGAAAAAGATACGGTCCTCATACAGTGTGGCATTTCTCATTCATTTTTTTCTGGATTTTGAACATCGTTCTGGTTTTCTGCCTGCTTTTTGTTGTTTCCTACATGTGAAACATACGGCAGGATCATAAGACAGCCATACACCTGCCACCCAGCATTTGAAAATATTGTAATTGTCAGTATCATTGAGTTCCACTGTGTGCCTCTCCCAACCCCATCCTTTTCTTCTCCTGACTTCCTCACAACCACTGTCCCAAATCCTGTGTTTGTCGCTGCCCTGTAATCTTTCCACACACAGACTATGGAGAATTCTCAGTACAGCCCATAGTGGTACTCGGTAATACAAGTCAGAGCAAATATTGCAACTTCGGGCTGTTGTATTCTGCCAGAATATTTGAGCCCATCTGGCTTCTGTCCCTGGGACTCTAAGGCTTTGAGTCTGCTGGAAACTGAGATTTTGATGCCTAAATATGTCTGGTTTTGAGAGATTCTAGTTTGGAGGGATTTTATAAGAATTCTCCTGGGCTGGGGATATAGCTCAGTGGCACAGCACCTGCCTGCCAAGCGCAAGGTCCTGAGTTTGAGTCCTCGTACCAAAAAAAAAAAAAAAAGAATTCTTCCAAGTACTATTTGTTGCTTCTGTATGTGAAAATACAGACTGAAGCTGCGCCCAGACCATTGAATATAGGAGAGAGAGAGAGAAAGAGAGAGAGATAGAGAGAGAGAGAGAGAGAGTGTGTGTGTGTGTGTGTGTGTGTGTGTGTGTGTGTGTTAACATAGGGCCTTAGCACTGAGTTACATCATCAGCCCTTCATGTTTTATTTTTTGGAGACAGTCTTGTTAATTGCTAAGCTGCCCAGCCTGGGCTCAAACTTATGATCCGCCTGCCTCAGTCTCCCAGAGTGCTGGAAATACAGGCACATCCCAGCAGGCCCGGCTGAGTACTAGGTTCTTTAGGCAGCTCTCCTCGGGCCTGGCCGGGCGCCCTGAGCAGTGGACGGCCGAAACCAAAAGCAACGCCTCAGAATCTGAAACAGAGGGACTTGTGAGGTCTGCAGGGAAAAGCTATTTTGACCCCAAACTTTGGGTCAAAAACTTGAGCTCAGAATATCTCAATTCTTTGCCTGAAGTCACAAAATTAGTTTGAGATAAAAGCAGAAATCAAGGTCCAGGGACACAGCTTAGCAGCACAACAAGTGCAAGTGAAGTCCTGAGTCCGATTGCCGGTTCCAAAACAAAAATAAAAATAAAAAAATGCACCTGGTGATTTACATGCCACATGCGTTATGCCATTTAATCCTACTCAACCCTAAGAGGCATTATGACCATCCCACTTCAGAGATTAGAATAAGGCTCAGAGGCCAAATGACCTGTCCAAGACAACAAGGATTACAAGTACTAACTCTAATCCCAAACTCTAATTTTCAGTCACTTTCTCCTCCTCAGCAGCGACTCTAAACACACTTCTAGTGTGCCTGAGGTCAGGAAGGGCAGACGAAAGGAATTTGAGCTGTTGGATCACCTGGGTGAGGGCAGAGCAGTGGGGGTTCACTCAAGCTCAGGTCCTCCCAGAGGAAAACAAGGCAAGGGCTTGTGCAAGAGTAGGGTGGGAAGGAAGGTGACTGAGGGGTTCTGCACAAGGAAATCCAAACATTAAAGTTGCCCTGCCTCCAGGACCGCCAGCCACTGCCACGCAACTTGAAAAAGCACCAAAGCTTGCAACGCGGCTCTGGATTACTGACGTCAGAAGGGGCAATCATTTTCCATTCCGCTTGATCATGATCGCTGCAGGAGATTATTTCTGGTTTTGCCTGTCCTCACACAAAATGATACAGAGCACAGTCCCAGAAGAAGAGGGGTATGATTCCAAAATAACTCCCACTTTCATTGTCTCCTCTGTGAGAACAAGAGGGCTCAGAGAGCTGGCGTCCGTCAGGGTTCTCTGCTGGTGTTTATCCAGACAACACCCACAGACGCGAGCTAATTATGCAAGTAAGGTCACTGCTGACAGGAAGAACAGCAGCCTGGTGAGGACAAAAAGGACATCAGCAGGGACTCAGGGAGAAAGGCAAAAGCCCTTTACAGAGGCCATTTTGTGCGCTGTGGGCATTTTGTATTAATACCATTGGAACCAGTGCTAGCGAGACCAACCAACTTGATGAGAACCTTCTGCAGCGTCCAGGTTTGACAGCTATAGGTCATTCATGTCCTGGAGGCCAGAGCCATCCTAATGTCTTTCCTACGAAAATGATTCCCTGAGCATCTTGGAGGACCATGAACAGAGTCCACACCCAGGAGAGTCTCACAAATAAGGAAAAAGCAAGCTGGAGTCAAAATGTAAGGAGACAGCTAAGACAGGCCCAGCGGCCAAAATAGGAATTTGAATAAATATTGCCTCCATAGGACCCTGCCCAGGTTCCTGCTTCCCCACCTGCCCCCAAGTTCCTCAGGGGATGTTCTGAGTGTCAAGGAGAGAGTAGAGGATTACACCGTGTGAAGGGGACACATCAGTCACAGACGGAGAAAGTGCATCTGCTTCCAAGACAACGAACAGAACAGTCAGATAGAAGAGGTGACAGTGTTTTGAAGGGAAGGCTAATTTTAGACATCAAAATCACATTTCCAAATACTCTGTTCTGCATATTCTATTTATAATTTTTTAAAGTTGTTTTTAGCTGTTGGTGAGATTGGGAGCTCAGGCCACTTTCATTATGGGAGTTTCCAACAGAAGACCAGATTTTAAAGCACCGGCCAATAAAAGGATTTGGGATCACTGCGTCAGCTCTGTTCCCAGTCACTAGAACTGCATGTGCTTTGGAGAAGCACTATAATATAATAACTAAGATGGTGAGTTTGGAACCAGATCACCTGAATTTTGCCCCAAGTGTGTCATTTGCTAGCTATGTTTCCTTTGACAAAATGAAAAAAGAATCTTGAAAAAGTTACAACACCTTGCTGGACCTTGGTTTACTCAACTGTAAAATGGGGATCAGATAGAATCCTCAGCACAGTTAAATGTGGTCGTGCATGGCAGCTCTGAGCATGGTGTGGAGTGCATGGAAGTGTTCAATAAATGGCAACTATTACCAAACAAAGGATACGGAGGCACAATTCAGATACAAAAATAACAAGTTAGGTTCTATTGTCTAGAAGGAGAGAAAAAGAACAAGGGAAGAGTGTTTCCGTCATCAGCAGAGCTTCACCATAGAGCAAAAGTCCTGAAAGAGGGGCGGCACGGAGAACTGTCATCAGCGTGTAAAAGTAAAACACCAGGGCTCTGCAGCGACATGCCCCTCGCTTCAACTCCCGGCCCCACCACTTCCTGGCTGTCTGAATGTGGGCCAATATAACAGACCTTTCTGAGTCTTCTTCACTCACCTGAGTGGTGGGAACATACGAGGCGCTCTGTGGGGTTGTTGAGAGCAAGTGAGACGAGGGGGAGGATGCTGGAGTGCAGAAGGGGTCCGGACGGTAGTTGCTGGGGACTCTGCGGACCTGGCAAAGGCCAGACCGCGGCGTGAGCAGGAGAAATGCTGTCGTTGAGGAGAGAGCGTCATAAGCCTCCGTTTATCAGACACGTGCTAAATGCCAGGTACTGAGCTAATCACACAGGCCCTGTCAGGGTCTTTGACAGGGTGGAGAAGAGCACAGAGGAGCCAAGCGACTTGGATTCCGATCCAGGCTGCATCTCCTCACTGTGTCACCATGGGTGAGTCATCTAGCCTCCGCAACCCCTAGATTCCTCACCTGTGAAATGCAGGCATAAACTGTGTCTCCTCGAGCAAACTGGTGGAGATTAAATAAGATCTGGATGGGCGGTCACGAGCACTGTGCTGAGCACACAGAAAGCTCCGTGGGGTCAGCTGTGCTTCTTGTTCTTTACATGCGTGTTCTCGTTTAATCCTCAAGACAATTCATGAATTAAACGTTATTGTCCCCCATTTCTGGATCTATTTATGGATCAGACAACTGAGGCTCAGAGGACAAATCATTTGACTAAGCCCACAGAGAAGGAGCAATGGGCCGGCTGTGAAAGACTAGAACTACCCGTTTCCCTGCTCTTGTCCCCTCTCAAATAAGCTGCTAAGCAGGTTTGAGGTGATAGAAGTGTTTTCAAATGCTGTAACCCCAATGGGTCTTTCCCGTTCTGGTTATCCCTACCCCTGCAGCTCCTCTCCTCAGGCTGTAATGCTTAGGGCGGTCTGTACCCCAGAATGCAGCCGGAAAGCACACTGGAGTTGTCCCTCGGGGGATCAGGGTTGACATTTTATGAAACGTGCGTTCTGATTTGCAAACTTCCAGCTGGCTGCTGATTTTGATAACAACTCTTCCTCCTTGGTGCCAATTAACAGAAATTAAATGTCCCTGGTGCATGTTGTAATTCAGAAAATACATGGGATGATTAGTTAACCCCTGCTGGATACGCCACTCTGGCCTGCGGGATCCAGGCCAGTGTTCCCCAGTGTCCCCTCAGTCTGCCTCCATTTAAAGCTACAGAAGGATTTTTTGGCCTGGTGTGGTGGTGCATGCCTGTAATCCCAACATTCCTGAGGCTGAGGCAGGTGGATTGGTGTGAGTTCAATGCCAGCCTGGACTATATGTGAGTTCAAGACCAGCCTGAACTTCATAGTGAGATCCTGTCTAAAAAAAAAAAAAGTTACAGAAAGTTTTCTTCCTGAGAAAAAATCAGTGTCACTTCATTCACTTATTCATTCATTTTTCACTCAACAACTATCCACTGGGCACTTTCTCTGTGCCAGGAATGTTTCCCTACAGTCTGGAGAACAACAATAAGCTTCTTGGTTTCAAGCAGGAGCCTAAAGTGGTATCTTTCTATGGTCTGTTGGCCATTTCAGAACTTTAGAAATGTAATGGTCAATTCACTAGAAAGTAACAAATAACTAAATAAATTTTATGAGAGAACTTCAAGATGGCGACCAGGTAGGCAGCAGAGAGAGAACCTCCCGGAGGAATGCCACTCAGACAAAGCAATATAGGAATATAGCAACGTGTGAAGGACAGAAGGGAAAGAAGTGAGTATCCTGAACTCAGTGGGACCAGAAATGGGAATTGAAGCCCTCGGAAAGACTAAGCAAAACCTCTGCTGGAGGAAAGGATCAGAGATCCCCCTGGCATAGTCAGGGGGGAGAGGAGAAGGAGGAAGTCACCGCTCCAAGCACACCCATGGCCCGCGCCTTCCAGCATTTGCAGCTTGAACTTCGGAGACCCACGCTCACGGAAGCCTCCCGACTCAGCCAGGGGAGAGCGGAGTTCCAAGAGCTGGTCCAGGGCTGGAGAGAGGAGGGCACAGCCAGGAAAGGAGGCAATGGCAGTCGGGAGCAGTTTTTGAATCCAGTGTGAGAATGAGAGGTTGCGACAGCCACTGGGGCAGAGTCCCCACCCTGCAGCAACCTTCCTAATCAGCACCTGGAGAGAATCAATGCAACTAGTACACAGCACACCATGCCTGGCTCTGCACCTGCCTCGAGATGGTGGCCCCCTGCCTCTCTGCTGGGTGAGTGGCTACTGTTGGAGAGCAGCAGGGAACCTCGGCGGTGAGCTGCAGCGGCTGCCAGGGATCCGATCGATCGAGGAGCAGATGGGGGCTCCAGACCACAACGGGAGGGAGATGCAGATGGAGGTGGATCGCGTGGCTCCACGCCCTTCTCACTCCAACATCAGGCAGGAAGCACGAGCTGGGTTGCTGGGGCTCAGCTCCCACCCTGAACTCTCTCTGGGAGCACCTTGAGTTTCGGCGGCTTGAGCAAGCACCACCTGTTCCTGGCAACAATGGGACAAATCCACAGTCTTCAGGGGACTCACCCCAAACTATTAATGTGAGCACCAAGAGGGTCTCCTTACAGCTTGCACATATGAACCTTGCAGAAACCCATAGCAACAAATTAGATGAAAAGCAGCAGACCAGGAGTCTGAAAAACAACAACATACTCTATACAGCAGACCTGAGAAAATCCTCCAACTCTATTCTAGAACTAATCTTTAAACCCAGTTCATACCCTGAACTAACACAGTGAGAATGGGCCGGGGAGATTTCAAGCCCTTATACCAAGCATCATAAGTTTGTCCAGTGCCCAGCTGCAAGGGGTGGGGAACGGTAATACTGGAGATTAGGAGGAGGGAGGAGGAGAAGAAAGGGCCTCTGGCATCAACACAATGGGACAGAGCCGAACGGGTCACTGAGGGCACCCCAACGGGGATGTGTACCCCACGGCTGCCCTGCTGGGGGCCCCAAGGCTGCTCTGCTGTGGGCCCTGCTGAGGGCGCCCCACCGACGGGACCCGCCCCCACCCATCGCACAGCAATGGGACAGAGCTGGGCAGTCCACTGTGAGCATAGGTGCTTTTCCACCTCCGACCATGGCAGTTTGTATACACCCATGTATGTTATAGTATAGTCTGAGGCAGCTATATCTCTTCCCAAGGCGAGAGTCCAAGGATATAGATAAACCCAGGAGTACAGTTATTATCACAGGGAAGATGACTGATTGAGTGGTAGGGCAACAGAGATGAGGGAGGAGAAAATTGAATGAT
>PVLD010033295.1:0-13798 GCA_004027595.1 Dinomys branickii
CCTCACAAAACCCGTTGGGGCGCCTAAGTAGGTCTTCCCACCCGGGAGATCCCGCAGTCCTTGAAGCTGCTTTGATGTCTCTCGCTGGGCTGAGCCTCCTCCCGATTCAGGAAAAACCGGCTAGAGCGTGCACTTAACTCACCCTGTGATCGTGCAGACAGGAGTGCCGTTCAGATGTTTTTCCCTGGATGGAGATTTTACCCGACTCAGAAATCCCGCTGGCCGGTCGCTGTTGCTCCAGTTCGCGCAGCGCTGGCTGCGGGGGTGGGGTTCTGAGCGGGATCCCGGAGCGCTGCCCGGTTTGGTGCAGTTTGTCCCAGTAGCGCGTTCTCTGTCGGGTTCAGGAGCTGAAGCCGCTCTTCCCTCCACACTCACTCTCTCGGCTGGTCGTCTTCTTCCCGGAAGTCCTTATTTCTGTCTTCATATTGTTATATTTCATTGTTTGGGTGGTAATCCTCTGGGAGGTTCTCTCTCTGCTGCCTACCCGGTCGCCATCTTCCCGGAAGTCCTCCTGGGCACCTGACTTTGGATGGTGGATCTGAAATCTCTTTCCAAGGTGAAAACTTCTGGGCAAGCCTACGTGGTAGGACAGACAACTGAGAAGAGCTGCCTTCTGAGGGTGAGTCAGAAAGCTTAGTTCAAATTGGTAGGTTAAAAAATGTCTCCCAAGGTACGTTACAAGGCATGCCTTTTACGAGGTAAAAGTTCTCTGAAAAACATTCTGAATATCTTTTCTTTTTGGTGCCAGGAATCGAACTCTGGACCTTGCACCTGCCAGGCAGGTGCTTATGCCACTGAGCTATATCCCCAGCCCATTCTGCACATATAACTGGTAAAGGCTTCCATTTTTACTGTGTTTAACATGCTGAACATTTTAGGTCACGTTCACAGCATGAAGATAATGAGGGTGGCAGCCACTATGTTCTGAGTATCTTATATAGTCCCAGATGGCGTTATTTGAATTCTACAACAATCTGAGCAAAGCACTTTTCTGGGGATAAGTGTTTTCATTTTGTTGCAAGACACACAAAAAAGCTGTTGGTGACATTGGTGTTTTAAGGTGACAGAGGTCAAGGTTGTTTCATGAGGGTGAAGCAGCAGCCCAAACATTCTTGAGATAGGTGCCTGAGATGCGGCTGTTAGTACATTTTATTGTGGGGAGTCTTTAGTGAGATAATTTAAAAGCTAAGAATAAGCCCAAAATTATGTTTCTTTATTTTTCCCTAACCAGGCAATTGAAATACATGGCACAAGAGTAAGTGGCAAGATTACTGTAAAACAAAGTGGGAAGAATAAATATTCAATTTCATCGCCCACCTATGAGAATTTTACAATAAAATCATAGCTTACTTTGTATTATAGACATGCTTTTTGGCTCTTTTCATGCCATGTTAGATTTAAGAAGCCAGGCGGGTTGGCACATTCTGGGGCCACCCTACAATAGAATTTGTTAGTAACCCCTTAACAGTATAAATCCTTTTCAGCTTTGTTTTCCACTAAAGTTTACGGGAATTACATGACACACTCAAGGCTGTACTGCAAAAAGCAGAGCTTAGGTTACGTGTGGCTGACATCAAAGACTGTGGTCCTGCTCGGGTGCATGGTGTGTGTCGCAGGGCTAAGACCCCATCTCTACGGCTTAACAAAAAGTTTTCTTCCATATTAAACATGGTAGAGATGACTAGGACTCTGCTTAACTTTGATGCCATTGTAAGGTCTGCATTATTCAACCATTATGTATTACTCTCCATATCATTATATAAATGTTAGAAGGAAGATATGAGGAACCAGGAAGCAGGAGCCCTTGGAGCAACAGCCCAGGGCCCTTTCTGTGGACAAACTGTAGGTTGCTAAGGGAACAGGTCAGGATGAACACGGCTCTCGAAAGTAAGACAGGTATACGGATCTTCTACTCATTCCCAAAAGTTTTGGGTTCAAGCAAATAACTTGTTCTTGTCGGTAACACTGAACTCACTGAAACTAACTGCTTCCTCTTTTCGGTCAGCATGGACAGGTAGAGGTTGATGAGCTCCAGGTAGGAGGTGGGCGTTGTGTAGTAGCGCCGGCGGAGCTCGGCGTAATAGCGGTCCGCCATCTGGGAGACACTCAGGTGGACGTTGACACACATGAGGGAAAGCTTCTCTTTCAGTTCTTCGTTGCCAGGCTCGACAGTTGAGAAAAATGTCTTTGACACAGAAAGAAGTGCTTCTCTGGGCCACTGTAAAGAAAGAAGCAATCTGGGAAATTTGCTGGTCATTTTAATAACATGTGGTATAACAGTTAACAGAATTGTATTTCTCTGGAGCTTTTTCTTGTCTATTCCCTCTTTTTTAGCTAGATAACTCCTAACCCTAGCAATGAATTATGGTGTTTAAGGAAATGAATTTCTCCCCCTGTCCACTTGGGGCAGGGGCAGGTCTCTAGCACAATGTCACACACCCAAGTTGTTCAAAAATATGTAGGGGAACTGACTGAATGAATACTTAGGTGTCTGTAGAATCCCATGAATGGAATTATACACACGTGAGAAGCTCATGTCCTCACTGTATTTATTATACTGTTGGAACATCAGGCCCATCATTGTAATCTCTGTCCCGAACACACCTCCACTTTTTTACTCCTCTCCTGGTCCTTCGAGCTCACCAGAACCTTATTCAGATGCAGCTGTGCAAAAAGCACACAGTCATGCAGATGGGCTTAGCTTTAAATACACAAGAGCTAACTCTTCAGGGCAGTCCAGAGAGGCTTCTACTTTTTATAAAATGTCAGTTTTGCATCCTCCCGAGTATTTAGCACCCTACTTTACTTTCTCAGACTGCTAACCCTTCCTCTTCACTCTCAGCTGTTGACTTTGCTTCTCACATCGACGAAAACGTAGAAGCAATGCAAACAGAACTCCCACGAGCTTGACACCTCTGCAGCCCTCCCCGTCAGGGGTGAGCTGCCCACCCTCCCTGCTCAGGTCAGTTGGGCCCCCTCACTGATGACTTGATCTCATCCTTGGCTGCTTACTCAGGGATCTTGGTCCTCAACACCCGATGCTACACACTGCGTCATCAAAGGATGTCTCTTTGCAGGATGATTTGTATCAGCATGTACACACATTCTGCTTACTTTTCTCACTTAAAAATACCTCTCTCCTGATCGCTCATTCCCTGCTAGCTCCTATCCCCAACTCTACCTTCCTTTGGGCAAGATTCTTGAGAGAGTTGCTTATACTTATCTCTGATTCCTCTCCCTTCTCCCTTGAACCCTCTCCCTCACCATGCAGTGCAAGAGCTCTTGTCATGGTCACTGATAACAACTACACTGCTGAACTCAAAGGTCTCCTATTCCTTTATAAATTGTTTTGCTTTGGTTCTATGACAGTCACTGTCATCCTAGTATGAGTAATTTCCTAGCAGCCTTTAAAGTTTACACAACTACCCAGACAGTGTTGTACACCTTTACATTAAGCAAGGCAAGCTTCTCACAGAGGTATTTAGGAAATCACCAACCTGGACAAACCAGTCAATGGTGCAGCAGTTCACCAGGGAGGGGAACATCCGGCATCGGGACCGGAAGGCCTCCCCAACTGGACTCATGCAGAGGACGATGTGCAGCTTCTGACGGACTCTGCTGATAAAGTACTGAAACACCTGACCAAAAGAAAGATATTTTGCAGTTAAAAAGTAGGATGAAGCAACAATGAAAATTAGTGTTGGCAATGCATTTGAGGCTACTACTGTCAAAAATAAAAAATGTTAGCATAGTAGACATGTGAATTGCCTTGCCGAACATCCATTTCAATTTCTTGCTCTCAAGTGCTCTGGGAAGATTAAAAGCATTTTGCAGACTCCCTGCAAGTAGGCTTCTGGCTGTGACTTAGGTCCTCCACTTCAGTGTATTTGAGGAGACCTGTTGAGTAAACTGGAGAGAGACACTCAAACCAGGTGTGGTTTTGGGCAAATGAAAGTTGGGAGAGCGGGCAGGGGGCCAGCAACCATTTCACAGGGGTGGAGCTTGGTGGAAATGGAATAGTCCTGCAGCTAGTACTTTGAATGTGGTTCCTGACATGAGGATGACACACAGCTTTGGAGCTGGCAACCAAAGCACAGCGCGCTGAATGGTGAGCGGCTTCCTGGTTCTGCAGGAAAGGTCGCGGCAGAGGCAGTAGCCCTCCTGACCATGGGCCTCCACAGCCTGTGCTTTATCTTCATTACAAAAAGTTCAGTCTGGTACCTCATTCTGTGGCCTGCCCAATGTTTTTGTACCCCTTTACTAAGTCCTCCGGGCTTACATTAGCTGACATAGACTTGCTGTGTGTACATAGTATAATAAAAATATGCTTAATATTTAATTTGAAAATATTAAAAATTATTAGATTATTACAGTAAAGGCACATGGCCGTGAATCCCCCTCAGAGTGCTCTCTGTGGCTTGGAACATGTTTATTCTATCATTCTTGCTACTTTCTGAAGAAATTCTGCAAGTCTTTGGCAAGTAGTTTTATGGTTGTGCTCTCACGGCTGCCCCTGATGTCTGGACTTGACTGAAAACGTTCACTTTTCTGGGGAAAGGTCAGAAGCATGTTACCAAATCTGTTTTTCTTTGACAGAAAATTGCCGTTGCTGAAGCAATGTGTGACATGGAGCGTTGCCATGATGGAGGATGGAATGGCCCATTGCTCAGGCCATTTTTGGCTGGTATCATTTCCAGAACACTCCAATAAACCTGTACAATGTTTCGAGTTCACGGTGGTGTTTCGGGTACAAACTCGGCTTGCACAGTTCCATCAAGGTCAAAAAACACACTCAATATCACCTTGCTGTTACACCTTGACTGGAGTCTTCTCTGCATGATGTCATTTCTGCATGAGAAGAACTTGGCGATTTCCACTGAGAACTCTGGTCTCAGGACCATAACTATAGACCTGAATTTCATTTTCTATGCTCATTCTTGAGCTGGAATCTGAAGCAGCATGATCGCACAACACCAATGGAACTGACAAAATGTCATGTTAATGCATTGCTGGTGGGCTACGATTTACAGCACACTTTGAAACACACCTTTTCTTTACTATAGTTCACAAGAGACTGACTGCATTAAACCATCTGAAACATGCCTCACACTTACTAAAGTTTGACTGGATGCTTCTCGTAGTGAAGACTCTGCCTCCTATTGGAGGCTCTCCACCTAGAAGTGGAGGACATTTTCACAAAGGTGGTCCAGGAAAGGTAAGAGAAAACACAACCAAGAAGTTGAAGAAGGTGCAGAAAGAAATACTTAAAAGTTTTGTAACCATGAATCTCTTAGGGAGATTTGTGGATTGCTGAATGAAAGGCCAACTTTTTCGTTAGAAATCATGTAACTGCCAGGCATGGTGGCACACACCCAGCACTCAGAAGGCTGAGGCAGGAAGCAGGCAGAGGCAGGAGGATCATTGTGAGTTTGAGACCAGCCTGGGCTGCAAAGTGAGCTCAAAGCGAGCCTGAACTGCATAGTGAGACCTTGTCTCAAAAAAAAAAAAAAAAAAAAGAAGAAAAGAAAAAAGAAATCATGTAACTATCCTGGTGTGTATTACCTCATCTCTATTTCCCTCAGAAATTCCAACTTCTTTTGCTTTTGGCCTGGTGGCTGCCAAAACCTGCTCCAGTTCATCCTTTTCAAATAGATTAGGCACTTCACCTGAATTCAGGATGTTATTTATATCTTCTAGGAACTCTTCCACTACTATCTGCAGAAGAAAGCAGAGCGATCACTGTAACGCAATCATTTTTATACTTATTACATGTAAATTATAAGGCAAATATTTATTTTAAAATTACTATGAGTTAATTTCATTTTTAAGAAAAGATAATCTTAAAAACTAGATAGATCCCAGCACTCAGGAGGCTGAGGCAGGAGGATCGCTCCTAGCTCAAGGCCAGCCTGGGCTACAAAGTGAGCTCAAGGCCAGCCTGAACTGCATGGTGAAACTCTGTCTCAGAAAGAAAAAAAAATTTAGATAAAATCCTAAAATTCTAGCATAGCATGTGTATTGATTTTCGACATTTCCTTCCTGTTTTGTTTCTTAAAAGTCATCTGTATCCGCTCTGGTTTAAGTCATCTATGCAAGTATTTTACATCCTGCCCCTTTCAGTTACTGTGCTATTAAAAACATTAATCCACATTTTTGTAGTGTGTTCAACATATTTTAACCATAAATATGGGAGTGGGTGCTTCAAGGAGTCGCTGTGCCTCACGTCTATGAGGACACAGGTGGTTTGCAGACTTGTTTACAATGTAAAATCATTTTTAGGTCTATACCTTTTCTCCCTAGATGGACTATTTTGCTGGAAAAAATTCTCAGGATGAGATTAGCAAGAAAAATGCATGGATATTTTCTGGATTTTGAAGCTCTTACTATTTCTCCTTCAAGTATGACTTTAATAATCTTTAACATTTACTTTTGTTAACTTGGAAAGTATAAATGTTTGTTTTGGGGAAATTTAATTTGCATACCTTTGCTTTTTTAGCAAGAGCAAATATTATGGTATTTTTTCCATTAAAAATCTGCTCAAACCCTGTAATCATTTATATATTAGGGTGTCCTTTTAACTATAAATGGCTAATTTATATGCTATGAAATAAAGCTCTGTCTCATAATTGATGCAAATATTTAAAAGTACTTTATCATTTATACTTTAGTTTCAGTAAACTTTTTGGTTATATAGAAATTGGGATCTTCCAACAAGATACCTGTTATTTTATTTTCTTCACTTGTAACTTTCTGCTTTTCCTCATATGAATTTGCCATAATTATGTCTGTTTCCCTAAGCACAAATACTACTGCTTTTTGTCCGAAGTTGTAGTTTGTAGTTGTAGTAGTAGTTGTAGTTTCTGGTTCCTACTTGTCTTGATATTTCCTTGTACTCTTTTCCCCCTAAACTTTTAAGTAAACTCTTTTTTATTGTTTCTATAATTTTTTGATTTGAATAGATTTTATTTATATGAAGTCTATTGTTGCTATTTTCTCTGTAGAGATTTTGATTTTGTTGATCTGTATATATATGTGTGCGTGTATATATATATAATATATATAATATATATAATATATATTATATATATATATATATATATATATATACATAATTTTTTGTCTTTTTGAGACAGGGTTTCACTATGCAATTCAAGCTGGCCTTGAGCTCACTTTGTAGCCCAGGCTCATCCTGAACTTGGAGTGATCCTGCTGCCTCAGCTTCTTGAGTGCTTGTGAGCCACATCATTAATTTCTCCTTGATTAAAGCAATGGGCAAAGAATGTTACTAGGAAAGAATATGCTTTCTAAAATTTAATGACTATTTATTTGGGCCTAAAATATGAGCATGTTTTGCAAATTAATTCTGCTTACAGTGTTTCAAAAATTAAAAAGTTTAAAACATTTATGCATCATATTTGCCATTTTTTAATTCCTTAGTTCATTTTTAGAAAGTTTTTTCTCTAAAGTGAAATTTCTTGAATGTAATCAATGTTGAAAATCCTCTATCACAGAATTCAAGACCAGTTAAATTGGCCATTATATAGAGTTGATTTTGTCTGAAACATAGCCCTTATTTTTTCCTTTTTTGTGTAAAGCGTGTTTCTCTGATTTTATTTAGATAATCATTTTCTTACCTGAACTTCTAAAGAGTTTACTACCTTCTGCTACCTTGTCCTTTCACCCAGTGAACAGTTAACACTTTTCTCTTAAATTTTTTATCATAATTACTTAGAATTTAGAGGAGGAAACTTGGTAAAATAATAAAAAATGGATTATAAAAGTCTTTCACAAGTTGCAGGAAATCTGTTATCAGAAGCAATGATCCTCTAAACTTCACCCTATAAACTTCAAAGCACAGGCTGGACTGTAACACCCCTGCATTTCCTGTTCTTGCATGTGGACTGTTTATGTACCTGGGTGTCTGTGAAAAGGAAAACCATATTTTTGTCCTCTACACCAGCCATTTTGTACAACTTCCTCAGGTCATCATGAAAAGTATCGTAATTATATCCCCGGCTAAGTTCGATCTGCAAACATTTGTAGCCACATATATGAGCTGCAAGTCTTGTAAGAGACTGCTTTCCTGTGCCTCCCACTCCGACCAGCAGGGCATTGCCTCGTTCCTGACGGATCATCCGGGCAATCCTGCAAGAAGCAAAGCAGAAGATTTACTTCGGGTTCACAGACCTGCCTTCTGCTCAGAAGGCTTGCCCTGTTAGGAAGGCTGGTAGACTGAGAAGCCGGGAGAACAGTACTGCTAGGCCTTTCTCCTTTTCCTCTTCTTCCTCGTGGCTCTCTGTCCAAGAAGCATATAGTAATATTTCAAATAAAGTAAAATAAATTTAAAATAAAGTATAATGTTTTCTGTGTCAAATGGGACTTTCTCAGGGACGTGCCTAATCTAGGCCCCTATTTATATTAATTATGATATTGGCAAGCTCGGGTCTTGTTTTTTGCAGATGAGGTTTGGGTCTGAGACATGCAGATCAGAAGGAGGGATCGGTGGGAAGATAGTTTCTCTTTCAAAGGTTGTCATTGTCTAAAATCTCAGATTTGATCTTTAGAAATTACAAATCAGGGGAGAAATGGAAAAGCAGGTTTCTTTTCTTTTTTTTGTGCAGGAAGGACCTACCCACCTTGCTAGCTACCTTTCTAATGATCTTATTTTATTTATGATGCTGATAACTCGGGAGAGCTAAGCCCAAATATTTTAAAATTATAATAGCTTTCTGTAAATTATGACAGTGTAATCTCACTGTAGCTCCTGGGACTTTTTGGTTCTTTGCAGTACCAGGGATCAAACTCAGAATCTTGTGCTTGCCAGGCAGGTGCTTAAGCCACTAAGCTATATCCTCAGCCCCTATCACTGTGGTTCTTGACAGATAACTACTGCCAGCCCTTGCCAAGGTAAATCCCATAGTGGGAGAACACATGCTGGCCAGTTCTCTATACCAGGCGAGCAGAACACACGGTAGGTACTTCACAGGCTATCAAGTGACCAAACTGGAGGGACCTGAAAATCTGTAAAATAAGAGACAGAGGGTGCTGTTGCCTTTGGAGGCCGCGGCAGGTGCTGTACATAGTGTGAGACTAGAACAGGCAGTCCGTAAGAAAAATGCTTTTCCAGGACAAATCCCAGACTTCCTGCATTTACTGAGGATCTTCTAAAACAACAACAAACTTTCAAATTTGTCTCTTCCATCTCGAGCCTCTCCTGTTCCTCAGGTGGCTGTGCTTTTCCGACATACTGACTGTCTGGATAACACTTCTTTGGTCAGCGCTTTCTGCCTTGTGGATCAAATCCCGCTCCCCAGCTGTGAATGTGTGCTCCTGTGTGTGCTTTATGGCCTATGTACAAAGGATCTCTTTAGGTTTTTTTTTTAAATGGTGAAAAAAAAATCAAAAGAGGAGTAACATTTTGTGATTTGTGAAAAACGTGTGAAATTCAAAACTTAGCATCTAGGAAGTATTACTGAAACAGCCACTCTCATTTGTCATTGTCAACGGCTCCGCATACATGGCATGGCAGAGCAGAGTAGGTGCGACAGGGGCTGTGTGGCCTGCAGGGCCTCGGACATTTTCTATCTGGCTCTTCACAAAAGAAGTTCCTTCCCCAGAACCTTTGCCAACTTCTTTCCTAGAACTAGGAAGACCCATAGCCATGGTTTTCTTTGCTGCGTCTCTGTCATGGTACACATCTAATGCGAGATACAGCCATCTGCTCATTTCTCTTCAGTTACCTGTATGAATGAAAACTGAAGGCCAGAAGTTTTATTTTTTCCATAGTGCACAAGAGGATAAAATACTGACATGAAACTCTTTCACTACACATGCCACACTTTGCTCATTTCGTGTATCTCCTTACTCATTGTAGTTTTATCACTTTTATCTGGGATTACTAAAAACAAATGGCTTGTCTGTAATGATAATTTCTTCTGAAATATACATATAAATGAATACCTAACTCCTTCCAGTAAGAATCCTTTAATGTAGTACACAAATTACATTCTATGTAATGTAGTAGGCAAGAGATTAGCAGCTTATATTTTAAAATTTTTTTAGGTACTGGGAATTGAACTCAGGACCCTGCACTTGCCAGGCAGGTACTGCACAGCTGAGCTATAGCCCTGGCCCTAGTGGCTTATATTTTAATGAAGAGAACCATTTACCCATCCTTGGAGGATGGTGGTAACTTTTGGGCATGTGATAGGTAGGAAAATGTATCTGCACTTTGAAAACACAGGCTCTGAAGTAAATCTGTCTCCCCTGAGTTGGGTAGACTAACCTACTCACACTATGCTAAAAACAAAAAAACCTCAAACCAACCCAAACAAACAGGCAAACAAACAAAGCATCAAGCCAACTAAACGTCACCAAGAAATGGACACATTGCATGTGCTGAATTAGTGATCATAACTCATGTTCATAATGAAACCCTTTGCATTGTTAGTCAGCGGTAGCTGTTTGAAAGCTCTTAGAAGTAGAAATATGATTCTTCTGATTCCAGGCTATGGAGCCTCTCTAGAAAAAAAAAACCCAACAATGCATCTTCATTGTTTTTTTTTGCATGGTGGTCCTTTGGGTATCGGAAAACCACATCTGCACTATTCTACAATGGGTTTTTAATTTCCTCTCTTAATATTTTAAACAAACCTCAGTTCCTAGTAATTCTTTCACAAAAGTAAGAATGGTTATAGATACAGTTAAGCTGCATTTGCCTATCACCTGGCCTGCTGCCAGGAAGGGTCTCAGATCAGAGGGCTGCCAATATTACTATTTTCTTTGCCCCTTTCTCTCTCTCTTTTTAAAAATAGGCTTAAAGCTTCCGAAGCTGTGGAAATAGAAATTGTTAGGGGATAATGTGTGAGCGTGCTGGCAGGGGACAGATGGAAAGCAAATGACATCTTGACAACCTAATGACAAATGATATCTTATAATGCAAGCTGTGACAAACATAACTTTGAATTGGAGTTAATTAAAGAGCAGAAATGTAGGACAGGCAGAAGAGTTTATTCACTTATGGTGTAGTGAAAAAGTCCTGGGAATATAATCATCGGTCTTAACAAGGACCTACATTAAAATGTAGTTGACATAGGGAGAAGAAAAGCCAATAAAACCCTGCTGCAGTAGTAGATCATGGGAAATCCTGCTCTCACTCATAGTTTGCACTGCTTATTCCATAGAATACGGTATCAAATCTGATTACCACCTTTTAAGTGGAACATTGAAAAGTTATGAAATATTAAGGATGTAGGAGGCTAGAAATACATTTTAATGGTTAGCTTCAAAGATCTGGGATGATTTTTGACTGCAGAAATGAAGCTAAGAGAAGTATGGGAACAATTTTCAATTATTTGAAGGTTGTTATGAAAATTATTAGGCCTGTTTGTGGCGGGGAGGCCGGCAACGCAGTTAGAGGCAAGCACTGAACGTGACTCCGCAGTCTGCCCCGCACTAGAAGACTGGAGAATTTCCCTCATCTCTCTGTGGATTTGCATTCTCCAAAAAATGGCTCCAGTAATGGTTCTCTTGGCTGTCATAAGAGACAGAGCCTCTGTTTTCTTCTTTGAATGCGGATAGACGTCTATGTCTACTTTGACTAAAAGAGTACGGGGGAATTGATAATATGTGATTTCCAAGGCAAAGCCACAAAGGTCACTTGGCTTCTGCTTGCTCTTCTATCTTTGGAGCACTTGCCTTTGGAGCCCTGTGTCACCACATAGGAAGCCCAGACACCCTAAAATTGCCATGGAGAAACACATAGAAAGACAACATACAGGCAAAGATGGTCCAGATGCTCCCACTGCTGCTGAGTGCAACTGAAGAGAAACCTTAAGACGATCTTCCCAGAACAATGAGAGGTGATGATAAAGTGAATCCAGATGTCCTGGGGTGGCTAAAAACCACTAGAACATTCTCTGAGCCTTTCTTGCAAGAAGACTATGACACTGAGCCAAGAGAGACGTTGTGACAGTTAAAGGAGGTGCTTTAAATCATGATTTTATATGCACACTGAACACCATTAGTATTCCTGCTGCACAGGATGGAACTGATGTCAGAAATCACAGGAAGCAGATGGCTTGTGCTGGAAGGGTCATTTTAACATGTAGACTTGTCCGACAGAACACGAACCACTTCATAAAGTGACGTGCGCCCCAAGGATGGTGGATATTCAGGCAGGATGCCCATGGGGTCAGGGACATTCCTCCAAGGGTACTTGCAGTGGGGAGGGGTCAGATTCATAAGCATACAGACTTTATGATCAGGATTCAACTTGTTTGCTATAATCTTGGACTTTTTTCTTTAGGTACATAGGTCAGTAGCCTTATTCTAAGGCATAAGTATCTTTGTAAATCACCTCAGATCCCCTTTGTAACAAGACAGGACATTACAAAAACAAAACAAATCTTTTAATACTTAGCAAAAATAACGACTGGTGATTCCATAGAAAGTTTGCACCATATGTATTTAAATATCTTTTTAATTGTATTAAAAATTACTAAAACTTTAGTTCATCTAGCAATCTACTGGACATTTATAAAACTTTACCTTGAAACGTGTTCTATGGCATCCTGGAAGAACACCAACTTGACTTCTTTGGGGTTTATGAGGTTATAATCATCAAGATAGTCTTGTAGAACGTTTGCGATTTTTTCCATGTCAGGCATATCATCATAAATCCGTTCACTCTTCTCTACGCCAAACTACAAGAGGATTTATGGGAGAAGAACCAAGCTGGACCAATTCTGATATATAGATATACCCAACACGCACAGTCTAGAAAATCCATTTCACTTAATGTCTTTACATGATACACTGTAATTTCAGCACTCTTCGCAGTAGCATTCACGAAGGACCTTAAAAAAGAGTTTTCATTTTTCTCACAACCCCACATGATGGTTCCATCTTTTTTGCTTGAGGCTGTGAATCTGAAGAGCTATCTGGTTGAAAACTATTCCTGGGAGATTGTTATTGTTATAAACAATCATGTTTTATAGGAGTAGTTTTTATACAGCAGTCATCTAGGGTTAAAATGTTGAGAAGAGAGGACTTCCGGGAAGATGGCGACCGGGTAGGCAGCAGAGAGAGAACCTCCCAGAGGATTACCACCCAAACAATGAAATATAGCAATATGAAGACAGAAATGAGGACTTCCGGGAAGAAGGTGACCAGCCGAGAGAGCGAGTGTGGAGGGAAGGACGGCTTCAGCTCCTGAACCCGACAGAGAACGTGCTACTGGAACAAACTGCACCAAACCGGGCAGCGCTCCGGGATCCCGCTCAGAACCCCACCCCCGCAGCCAGCGCTGCGCGAACTGGAGCAACAGCGACCGGCCGGCGGGATTTCTGAGTCGGGGAAAATCTCCATCCAGGGAAAAACATCTGAACGGCACTCCTGTCTGCACGATCACAGGGTGAGTTAAGTGCGCGCTCTAACAGGTTTTTCCTGAATCGGGAAGAAGCTCAGCCCAGCGAGAGACATCAAAGCAGCTTTAAAGTATGCGGGATCGCCCGGGTGGGAAGACCTAGCTAGGTGCCCCAACGGGTTTTGTGAGGGGGGAAGGAGCTCCACCCAGGGAGGAACACCTGAGTGGCCTACCTGCAAGAATCCTGGGGTGGCGAGCTGTTTATTCGCCCTGGCCAGGTCTTGGGGTAGGGAGTAGAAGCGGAAATCTCAGCAGACAGCTTAAGAGACATTCTCCCAAAGAGAAGTAACCATTGGAGCAGCCTCTGCAGCAGACCTTTGCCTGCTGAACTGTCTGTGGAATTTATAGCTCCACAGTTTGAATCTGATACCC
>PVLD010033296.1:0-13802 GCA_004027595.1 Dinomys branickii
CTAGTGACCTGGGTGAGGTGTGTAAGACTGCTCCCCCACCCTCCCAGGGTTCCCTGCAGGTATAGGGATGGATCTCCTCCCCCACTCGGTGATCTGGTCGCGAGCGCCGATATCTCACCAGTTATTGGAGTACCTGCAGGCATGAAGGTTCCAAGGTGCCAGTCTATCCTTTGGGGCTTTCTGCGCGGCTCGCCCGATGAGCACGAAGCGTGAGACCGCTGGGCGTTGCCGCCGCCAGAGAGCCGCTCTCTGTCGGGAGTCGCCGGAGAGCTGCGCCGGGTCGGGGGGGCGGGAGGGATCGAGCTGTCTGTAAAGAGGGCAATTTCAGAGCTGGGACTGTTGCCTTTGGCAGAGAACTTTGGCTTGTACTTAACTTCCATACTCTATTTTGAATAGGGAAATTGTTACCACTTAAAATATTATTAAACTAAAATGGCCTATGATCTCCCAAAAGGCTAAATTTTGTGCTGTCTCTATACAAATAAATTTCACTTTTCTTTATTTAATAAAAGAAAAATATCCCTTATATGGTTCCCAATGGCAAAGATAATTAAAAGGAAAAAGCCAAGATAAACAATTACAAATAAATAGGACTCAATTCCTCTCAATTCTTATATTAGTTGGATATTACTTTAAAAACCTGCCACCCTACATATACTATCAATATGTGAGAAGTAATGAGAGGTATTAAATATTATTAAATTATTTTTCTTAATAATTTTTCAGTGTTGGAGGTCTACGTTTTTATTTTTAGTTTTGTTGTTTTTGTTTTGGTGCTGAGAATCAAACTCAGGACCTCGTGCTTGCCAGACAGGCACTTGTGCCACTGAACTATATCCCCGGCCCCTATTTTTAGTTTTATTTTTATGGGGACACAGCTCTTGTAAGAAAATAGGAACTTTTTAATGAGTTTACAGTACCCTATATGCATGACAAATACAAACTGAAACCAGCATAACATTTTTTAAATACAATGGAAATAGAGCTCACTAGTTTGGGCCAAGTGTTCACTGCCTTTTTTTGTTCTCTGTGATTTGTTTTATGTACTTAGTTGTGAACCAGGTACCTTGGGATTATAATAAAGGGTTATTACATAAACACATCTCTTTTTTACTAGCCCATAATTAAAACTGAGCAACATTTAATTATATTATTGTGCAACTTTATAGGATCTTAAAGTGCATGGGGTAAGTAGAAACTTAAGTAAAAACAAGTTAATATTTATAGAACAATTTATAGAGTTTTTAATATGTATAGCACAGAAACCAGGAAATATAAAGTCTGAAAGAAGGTAAAATATCATTTCCTTGGACTGGAAAAACATGTTCATTCATATTCAACAGTGCTTATCCTACACACACACACACACACACACACACACACATATACACACACACTTGTTCTAAAGAGTTGGAGAGATTTTCCAGAAAATATAGATTTGTTTACACATAAACATAGATTTGTTTAAACATATAGATTTGTTTAAACATAAACATATGTATAAACATAAAACACAGAAGTGGAATGGAAATTCTCCTATTCTCCTTCCGGGCTTGCAGCATGAATCACTGACGTCCGACTTTTCCAACTCTCTTCCAGCTATAGGGAGGAGATAAGCTGATTTTCTCTGCCCTGCGGGTTCAAGGAGAAAACCACCCCTGCTCTTGGCCGCTGCTGGGCACCAGAGCTATTAGCAGATGCATTTGGGGCCAGCTTGTTCCTGGGTTTCACTCCGCACCGGGCAGGCGCCTTCGGCGGCTCCTGAGCAGCAGAGCTGAGCGCTGCTTGCTGTCTCCAAATGCTCCTCACCACCAAACACACCACATGCTCCTCTGTCTGCTTTCCCAGCAGTTTGCTCTCTAAGAGGCACCCCTGTGCCTGTTATCATTACTTTAATAAATCTTGTGAGGAGACAAGTCACAAAGTAGCCGAACAGCATCCATTCTTAAAACACCTCGCCTTAGGGTCTCCCTTGCGACTCTTCCTAGACCAGTAGGATGATTTCTGAATTACAGCTTGGGTTCTTCAGTCTCGTTCTGCAGGTGCAGGTGCAAAGTCATCAGATGAAGTGGTGAACGAGGTGGCCAGTGACATCCTGGGTAAACTTCCCAACAACTTTGACATTGAGGCCGCAATGAGGAGATACCCAACCACATACAACCAGAGCATGAACACTGTACTGGTCCAGGAGATGGGACGGTTCAACAAGCTGCTCGGGACCATTAGAGAATCGTGCATTAATATTCAGAAAGCGATCAAGGTGAGGCGACTGGTAACACAGCAGGATCATGGAGTCAGAGGTAGTGTCCTCCAATGAGCAAATTGGGTACAGATTCATGCAAACATGGCTCTTGGTTCCAAGGACAGAAAACTATTCCTGTTCTTGAGGTGCTTTCAGGATTCTGGCCACAATTAAGAAACAGGTATCTATGGGTGTGGCCTGCAGAGTAAGACTGACAAAGTGAACCAGGACTTGGGCAGTGTGGGGAAGTTTAGCGTCCCATAGGAAGCACAGAGAACAGGGTAAAGGGACAGAGACAGACAGAAGAGAGGCTCTCTCAGTCAGGCCCCTCTGAAAAGCTGGTCAGGGACAAAGGCCAAAGTGCTGGCAGAGGGGGAAGCCATGCAGCCGTGCAGGAAGAGCATCTCAGATGGGGCTGTCACATAGGGAGGAGCCAGGGAGGAGCACGGGACCTGGTCAGGGCACCGGAGGCAGTGTGGGGTGGCAAGATTTGCCAGGACGGCCGTGTGAGCACTGGCGGGATTCAGGCTTATGTTTTAAAACCCAAAGGTAGAGGGAAGCTGCAGAAGGCTTTAAACAACATGGTGAGGTGGTCTGATTTACCTCTTTAATGTTCATGCTGACCACTTTGGAAAGGGTTGATGGTAACAAGAGGCATGAGACAGAGAGAGTGAAGTCACCTGACTGGCCTGTCATGGTGGGGAGCAGTGCTATGTGTGTGCTTGGCCCTTGAAGAGTCCTGGAGACCGTGTGGGATCAGGGATTACTCCTCAGTATTTGACAGAAGCAAGTGAAAGTTCTGGAGGAGCACGTTTAAAGAAGTCCAAGAATTTTGGCTAGATTAAATTAAAATACCTCAGGACTCCACGAAGAGTGAGGGCAGGCAAGGTTGGTGGTAAGTCTCAGCCTGTAGCTTGTGGGTTATGATTAGAAATGCAATGTGTAAATCATCTCAGATATTTTGATAGTGCTGATGAGCATAGCTTACTTGGAAACACCAGTTTCTCCCATATGACCACTTGACTCACGAGCGACTTAAAATTTCCTTTTTTGTCATAATCTTTCATCATTCTCTTCCTATTCCTTCAATTTGGGAAAGAAAGAATTTCAAACCTAAGTAGTCCTTAGTTTAAAAGACCAATAAAAGTGGCCAAGAATTCTAAAATTCATTTGGAACCAGAAGAGACCTAGTATAGCAAAAGGAATTCTGGGCAATAAAGGCAAGGCAGGATGCATTACAATCCCTGACTTGAAACTGTACTACAAAGCTATTGTGACAAAAACAGCACTGTACTGGAAAACAAAACAAAAAACAGACCTGAAGATCAATGGAACAGATGAGAAGATGCAGACACAACTCCAAACACACTCAGCCACCTTATCTTTGACAAAAAAGCCAAATATTTTCACTAGAAGAAAGACAGTCTCTTCAATAAATGGTGCTGGGGGCTGGGGATATAGCTCAGTGGAATAAGCGCTTGCCTAGCAAGCGCAGGGTCCTGAGTTCGATCCCCAGTACCGCAAAAAAAAATAAAATAAAAAAATAAATGGTGCTGGAAAAACTGGCTTTCTACATGCCAGAGACTAAAATTAGACCCATATCTCTCACCAGGAACTAAACTAAAATCAAAATGGATCAAAGATCTAAATATTAAAACAGAAACACTAAATATACTAGAAGAGAGGATAGGTAGAACTCTTGGAGACATTGGTGTAGGCAAAGGCTTTATGAACAAAATCCCAATTGCATGGGAAATATTACAAAGAATTAACTGGGATCTCATCTTATTAAACATCTTTTGGACAGCAAAAGAAACTACCAACAGAGTGAAAAGACAACCAACAGTGTCAGGAAAATTACTGCCAGATGTTCATCAGACAAAGACTAATATCTACAATATATAAAGAACTAAAATACATCAGATCCCCCAAATTTAAAGACCCAATCTAAAAATGGGCATCTGAAATGAATAGTCACTTCTCAGATGAAGAAATAATAATGCAAATAAATGTGTAAAAAATACTCTACATCACTGGTGATGCAAATTAAAGAGACGCAAATTAAAAACAACACTGAGATTCCATCTCACCCCAGAAAGAATGGCTATCATCAGGAAATCAGTAAAAAATGCTGGGGAAAAAAGGAACCCTTCTTTACTGTTGGTGGGAATATGGATTTGTGCAACCGCTGTGGAAATCAGTGTGGTGATTCCTAAAAAACCTAAAACTGGAGGTTCTATTGTGTTAATAATATTCCTTAGTTATTGCGGGCTGATCAGGTCCAGAATCCCCTGAACAGAGGTGAGTGGAATGATTTCAGGGCCCAGGAGGATCAGAGCCCTCTTACAGAATTCAACATTTTCTCAGGGCTAAGACCAAGACCTTCTCTGGGTGACCCATATTTACTTGGTTCTCAGAAGGGAGGGAGTACTCTAGAGCAGGAACCACTCAGGGACTTCTCCAAGGAAGGTATTAAGTCAGTCCACCCAGGAGTGAGATGCCTGAGGCTACAGTCTTTATCTAGTTGAGATGGATCCAGGTGGGCTTCATCCACCACTACAGGTTTTAGTAGGGATTAGTGACTTATAGAGGTTCACTTACTATGAGATGTCACCTACTTCCGGACAAGGAGCCTAAGCCTTGGACAGATTCACAAGGGAACATGAAAAGCCAATTGATTAAGTCCTGCTCAGGTCTGCTTTGTAGTGGTCTGCATCAGGGTTCCACTGGACCCAGCTGTTCCACCTCTCAGTATCTTCCTGAAAGAATTAAAGACATCATTCCATAGCAATATATGCACATCCATATTTATAGCAGCACAGCTTGTAGTAACTAAATCTTGGAAATAGCCCAAATGCCCATCAGCTGATGAATAGATAAAGAACATATGGGATTTTGTTTTAGTATTACTCAGCCATAAAGAAGGATAAACTTCAGACATTTCTAGCTAACCAGATGGACCTTGAGGTCATACCCTGAAGGGAAATAACTGAGACACACATGTGTGTAAATATCACATTGTTTCTCTGGTGTGAGAAACTGAAAGTGTGGGTAAGGACCAAAATATATAATGGATATTGTGAAATAGAAAATGTTCAAATGGGGAGGCGAGCCAGAGAGGTGGGAGGGAGGGGAGGGGGAAGGAAAAATAAAAACAAATGAGAAAAGAAGGATGACATGGAACCAAAGCTTTTGTAACTAGAGAGAGAAAGACTGCAGACACATCATGTTCAGGTACACATTCCCTGTGGTGAATGTGACCATTGTGTATATCTAAAAGGCACCAGCAAACATCATTCATTTTTTTAAAAATTAGCAAAAACCTACTGAAGATTTAAAGTCTGAAATGTTCCAAAATCCAAAACTTTTTCACTGCCAAATGAAATGCTCCCACAAACAGAGGGTGCCATGCCTTGCCTCACCGTCAAACATAGGCACCTGCATGGGAAGCATAAGTGAATTTCATGTTTAAACCTGGGTCCCATCCTCATGCTATCTCATCACGTACATGCAAATATTCCAAGATCCAAAAAAATCAAAAATTGAAATACTTCTAGTCGCAAGAGTTTCTGATAAGAAATACTTCACCTGCAATGGAAGAAAGCCCATCAGAATAGGTGGTAGTCTATGAGGTCTGCAATGGTGGCATGAATAGTTTATGGCAATACATTTAAAAGTGTAAATCATGCAGATGCTTTCTTGAAAAAAGGTTATGAAAACAACTAGAGAAGCAACAGAAAAATGTGTAGTCCTTTTTAAGTTAAAAAGTCCAATGCTTAACTGGATTCTTCCTTCACACTGGGAGCCTCTTCCGTCTCCTACTTACAGATGGGAAATGGTTGCATGGAGCAAGCCCTATGACTGGGCTGCTCATTGTGGACAGTGGTTGTGTTGCTGTAGTGTAACCTGGTGGGGCTCTGACGCTAAGACACACTCAGGACCACTGTGTGCCTCTTCCTGGGGAGAAGTGCTGACTTCTGCACTTTGGGAGCTGCAGGGAGAGCATATCCATGCAGACCTCAACGTGCAGTGGCTGCACATCCATGGGTTCAACATGATACCTGGACTTTAACTGTACTAGGCATTGCTACTCTAGGAATTTTTAAATTTGCTCTTCCAGGTTACATTCAGACAGCTGGTATGCACTTTCTGGGGAGATGGTCTAAGGGTTTACTTTGTAACCAGGTCGTAGAATTCTTTCATTGAATGGGACTCTCCTTGCAGAAATGTCTCAGGCCACTAGATTTTTTAATGTTCCTCCGTGAACTTCTGGCTGGTTCTTGGCTTTCCTCTCTGTCGGTCCATATGTTTTCTAGCCCCCAAAGTCGTGCTGTCATTAAGTGTCCCTACCTGTTTACTTTCTGCATTTGTGGCCTCATGCTGTGGTGGTAAACCTCTGGCACACACGTTGTCTTTCTTTTAAGACAAAAGATGGTAATGCATGTGTTTTTTCTAAACTAAAACCTCAGGATTCAGGTTTAACTGCAGTGTTGGTACTTTGTGATAAATGAGTGGGCTCTTGGTTGCCATTTAGGTGCTTATCTCTACAAGGTTCGCCATCACTGGCTTATGTCTTTAAAATAATACACCTTTACTATTGTTTCAGTAGGACTCTGAAAAGAAGGCCAAAAAAAGCGTATACTTGGTCCATAAAATTTGCTCTAAAATCTCCACATTAGCTGGAATAATATTTTTGATTTTGGCAAAAACAGAAATGATAAAAACTGGCCCAATCTGTAACACCCTCAAAATTGCACAACATGGGCACCAGTGATTCATGGTAGAATAAGGTTACCTGGCCTTCACAACTGAATTTCAGAATGTTTTAACCTTTCGAGTATTTCATGTACTTTCTCTAATTTTGTATTTATCACTGTGACTTTAAAGAGTCAGACTGGAAATGTATTAGTCATCCCCTTGATAGTAAATGAAGTCCAAGTTAGACTGTGATTTAATAGTGAGTGTTGATGAGTACATTCCATTAAAATTTGGCTAGAGTAAAACTTCATTATCTTCTGAGGAAGTTCTGAGGAACTTCATATGTTCAGACTCAGAGGGTCATCCCGAGGAGCTACTTAGGGGAGCGCCGTTCCTAAGCTGCACTGCAGCACTAACCTGCACTCACTGTCTCCAGGGCCTCGTGGTGATGTCTACAGACCTGGAGGAAGTGGTGAGCAGCATTCTCAGTGTCAAAATTCCTGGAATGTGGATGAGGAAATCCTACCCAAGCCTCAAACCCCTGGGCAGCTACGTGAATGATTTCCTCTCAAGACTAAAATTCTTGCAGGTAATTTCATCCCAAATGAGCACATCTTGTGAAGCGTCCTCTGGCTTCTTTTTTGGTCCTGAGTGCCCACTGTGACCGGTGCTACCTCGCTGTGTCTGAACGTCCCGGGCACAGATGGCCACTACCTACTATTTCTTATCACACAGTAACTGGTACCGTGAACTGTCAGATTACAGGGATGGGAGGTAGAGATTCTATCTACAACCTTCAGGAGCAGGTGCTCATGTTGAGTGAAGTCAGACTTTCAAGTCGATGACATCTGAAGGCAAGGAAACATTTGGCAGAGTGATTTTCAATTAAATATTTAACATTAAAGTAGACCACCATAGCAGAGTATGGCAGAGTCTCCTAGCAGGCCAGCCAGGCTACCAGCAAGGTGTAATGATGTCACAGTGCTGCCTCTAGACAGGAAATCACTAGACACCTGTTTCAGCCAGAGTTGGAAATGACCTCCAAGACCAACTGTCTTGGGAACGTTGAAGGGGCACAAGCCTGCCGCCTCTGTACCTGGCAGTGCTGGTGCTTAACTGTTCTTTTCAGCGATTACACCCATCACTAATCCGTCAGTTTCCTAGAAACTCTGTGTAAGGCATCAAATGCTGTGAGGGAATGGCTGCTGGGATAAAATGACCAAGTTCCATTTTTATAACACAGGCCCTCTTTTGCATGAGATTAAGACATGGAGGGTGTAAAATTATTCTTGAAAGATGAGACTTTGCCTTGGGCTCTTGTGGGAAAACTTTTCCAGTGCATTTTCTCCCAGCTTCTATAATTTTCCCTTTAGTGAAATCATTACTTAACTAGCTCATGATTAGAATATTTGTCAAATAGGTAACGAAGACATCTTGCTATTTCTAAGTGCCTTAAGTTCTCACTACTCTGCTTGTTTCAGAAGTTCTTGTGCAGTATTATATTTCCATATGCTGGATTTCATTGTATTTTGGTGAGAAAAGAGGAAAAACCTCCAGAAGAATATGCTACTAGGTGCTAGTAATTAATTAGAAAAAAATTGAAAACAACTCCCACATGACCGGCCCTTGTGGGAAAGTGTTCCGCTCATCTTTGTAAGGGTACACTGTGCAACAGTGCCCGTGTGGCGGGGGCTGTGGTTTGAGAGTTTTTCAAGAGACCCCTGGGAGTGCGTAAAACACCTTTCCTTGTGCACCCACACATGTGTAACTCCTCCACTGGTGTGAAGTTAACTGGGGCCAAACCCTGAAATGTCCCTTGAGAGCATGGCTTCTCATCCCTCAGGCTCACTCTGTAGTTTCCCTACAAGGAGATGAGCATCTGGGCACTGGTCTTCTTGAGCAGGGCTGTGTGCGCACGCCACAAGGTTCTGACGGCACCCTGTGCTCCGCCCACACAGCAATGGTACGAGTCGGGGCCGCCCCCAGTCTTCTGGCTGTCCGGCTTCTTCTTCACACAAGCCTTCCTGACGGGCGCTCAGCAGAACTACGCCAGGAGGCACACGATCCCCATCGACCTCCTCGGGTTTGACTACGAAGTGTTGGAGGACAAAGAGTACAAGCAAGGGCCTGAGGACGGTGAGTGTGGTCACAGCGCGGCGGGCTGCGTCTTGGCAGCAAGAGAAGCTCCACCCTGACTCCCTGTCTCAGGGTGGAAAGGGTGATCTGTTTGGACCAGCCACGGGCCGGGGAGATTGTTATGGCAAGGGAAGGAACACATGATGAAGAAAGGAAGGAAGGAAGTGGAATAATAGTAGAATCTGGATGGAGAGTGTGTGTGTCTCGCAATTTTTCAAAACTCTGCAAAGTTAGAAATTATTTCTAATGAGAAGGAAATATGAGAAAAGAAAGGAAAAAGTAGAAACGGTTTTTGTAAGTAAGGAGGGGACGAAGGGTTGAGGGGAGGGGAGGAGGGATGGGAAAGAAAAGAATCGGGTTATATCATGTACAGTACAAAGTCCCTATGATGAATGTGATCATTATGTAAACCTAAGTGTACCAATAAACTTAATTTTAAAAAAGGAAGGAAGGAGGGAGGGGAGGAAGGAGGGAAGGAGGGAAGGAGGGAAGGAAGGATATAATGGAATTAATTCTATGTGGGATAATCAACCCCGCTCTTGCGTGGGGAAGCAGTATGGCCCAGAATTGAGCGGGGAGGCTCTTGCCGTCCCCTGTGCAGACACCCCGGGGTGTATTCCCTCTTGTAATGCGCATCATCCCAAATTTAGTCAGTTAGAAGCATTTGCTTAATGTTTGGCAGACTGATCTTAGGAAGCCTTTATTTCCTTAGTTGATTATCTTTTCAATACCTTATGACTACTCAGATGTCTCATTTCAGATTGAGTGGATGGGGCCACTACTTTAAACAGTATTATTTTTCAAATGCTGTGGATTCTTATATTTTACCAAAGTGGTGCTGACTTTAAATGAGTGGTGTGAGTGTCTAAATGTCTGTTAATGTATATCACTTTAACTGATAGTTCGAAGACAATTGTACCTCCTAACGGACCAGTGAGCTGTGAATTCCCTGCTCACTCCTTTAGGCACTGAAGAAATCAACAGGGAACAGTTGAGGACTTCGTCCCTCAACTAATTTATGCACTGGTGGGGGTTACGGACAAAGAGATAAGTAATCATGATAGCGTTTCATACGCATATTAGTGTGCTAGAGTGGTTTTACTTTAAATTGATTGCCACAAATCTCAAGGGGGTTTGTAGTGTGAAGCAGTCCCGCCACTACTCCCCTGGGAAATCTGTTTTCCCACTCTCAGATGACCTCTGTCACCCTCTTTGTCCTCCCTACCCTCTCACCTCATCCTTCATTACCGAAACCAAAAGCTATCAGAAGCAAGCTTGCAGCACCACCAAACCCATAAGCCTGTCAACTTCTGTACCCCTGGGAATCCACAACCCATTTCCTTTCTTGTTTTTAGGACTTTCCTTCTTTAACTGTGCCTCTTCTTTCCAGAATCAACAATATGTCTCTCAGGAATTGGTGACCCCTAGCAACACACAGAATGCCTTAAAGAACCCCTCAGATCAAACCTCTGACACACAGTCCAGTGGTCTTAGCATCCATGACTCCTCAGCGCCTGTCTGTATTTCTGCTCCCCTTTGTAGCAAAATCTCTCAGAAAGAGTTGTCTTTGCCTGCTGCCTCTGAGTCCTCACCTCTGGCTTCCTGTCTACCTTTCACTCGCTGGAGTCCACAGATAGCCTGGGTCATTCATGCCGGTTTCCCTGTTGACAAGGCCCACTGATTCCCTTTTGTCTTTGTCTTAACCTTTAAGTAGTTTTCACCAGGTGCTAACTTTGCCCCTGTAGACACATCCTTCCTGTTTTGTTTCCAGAACATCACCTCCTCCTGATTTTCCTTATCCGCCACAGGCACACTCCTTCACTGGCTCATGTTTCCCTGAACGCTGGGGTCTCCAAGGACTCAGTTCTGGGCTAGTTCTCCTTCTGATTGTGTCCTCTCTCCAGGGCTCACCCTCAGACATCTCCTTGCTGATGTCCTCCCATCCCCAGTCTAGGTCTTTGCTCTGCAATCCACATAGCTCTGTCCATATGCCAGACATCTTTACCTGGCGTCTCCTGATTATGTAGAACTTATAATCAATTTCAATAAGTGGCACCATTGTCCAGTCAGAAATCCATGGAGTCTTCATTCTTCTGCTCTCTTCACACCAAATGCCGTTGCCCCCCCTAGGATCCTGCAGTATTGCTGTCTAGCACCCATTTCTGTCTAGCACCCTGAATGGTGTCTGTACCAAATTATGATTCTTACCTTATACAGAAGACACATAATTTTTTTAAAAGTGTAAATGTCATATCAGCCCTTAGACTCCATTGAAAACTCAGACAACTCAGTAGGTTACTAGTGGCCTTTCCCCCCTCACAGATAGATGCAGGCCCTCACATGATCAGCAGTCAGGCATGTCCTGGCTGCTGTCACCCTAAGGTAGTCCTGATGTCCCACGCACCGTCCCCACCATGCTCAGCTCATGCTGATCTCCAGCAGCTGCCAGGGCCCTCACATCTGCCCCCCCTCGGCTTCTGTGTCCCTGCTGCCTCTAAACCTGGACCCATATGGCAGACACTCCTCCTCCCTCACATGTCATCTTACAACATGCTCGGTCCCCAGCAAAAGACCTATGTGACCTCCATCTACTGAGGCCCTGCTCCCTGCATTAGCCTCACGTACAGCTGTGCTCAACCTCTGCCATCGCTTTGTGTCAGGAGGGTTTCCTGTCTCTGTAAGTTTTCCCTGTGTCATTGTGATAAAAGGCAGAAAGTAGCATTTGGTCGCAGTCTGAGTAGAACTGATGATGTCTCTCAGTTATTAATTGTTGGACTCAGCTAAAAGATTGAATTTATTAGAGCACTACACAATCTATAAAGTAGCAATTACCCAAGATCAAAGTGTTGGATTCCCCACCACTGTACACTGAATTTAGATGCTACCAGGTAGTTGTTACTGTATTTTACAATGGTCTGGAGTAGTTACTGTTTATTTTTACAGTGGTTAAATAGTTTAACCCATAGTTGCTATTATTAAAGAAGGCATTAACATCCAGTATCACCCTGAAAATAATGGAGGAGGACATATAAGATGACTTACTTAATGATCAATGAAGACAAATTAGTGTTCCAAGATTGTCCTGTAAAGTGTAACCATCTGCTAGAGAAACTATTGCATTGAATACCAGAGTGTTGGCCAAGAGTCAATAGATATTTGCTAAATCAGGAATTTTATTACTTTGTGCACACACTGTCTTGGTTACTTTTCTCTCATTGCTGAGACAAAATACCTAACGCCCAAAATGAAGGAAGGAAAGGTTTATTCAGCTTACAGTTTGTGGAGGTTTCAGTCTATACTTGGCTGGTTCTGAGGCAGAGTGGCACATGGCAGAGGGCAAGCTGTTCATGGCAGCAGAGCACAGCAAAACAACAAGCAAAAGGGAGGAATGGCTGCAAGCAGCCACCTTTTCTCCCCTACATTGTAAACAGCCTACCCCCATCCAGGGGGCATGTAGCTCTCACACAATGTCCCTGCTGTCCTCTTCCACAGGCTCAGGATGTATACAAAGTAAGCATCCTGGCTTCCTGCTGAATCACTCAGTCAAACCTCTAGACTCCCCAAGTTGACACAATGTATCAACCATAACACACACCAACATACATTGACATTCTCACCCATAAGCACACATCTCCAAATGTTAGCTTATGTGTCTTTCCAGTGGCTTTCATTGCTACTTACATAATTACCAGAAAGACAGTGAGAGCCCATGAAATGATTTGGAGAAATTGGGTTTCTCCATAAGAAAGGAAGAGACCCTAACAGAAGAGACATAATTACCTACTTGAGAACATGTGGGCCAGAACCAGCATCTTTCTTCCCATATGGACCCCTGCACTGGCCTCTCTCCTTTATCCACACTTCAAAATGTGCCTGTTTCTGGCTGCTGGAGCTCTCATGATCAAGTCCACCTTAGTCACCTAAGATGAAGTTCAAGCATCACTGTAAAAAGTCAGTTGGTAAGAAAGAGCAGGTTTGGGGGCTGGGGATATAGCTCAGTGGAATAAGCGCCTGCCTAGCAAGCACAAGGTCCTGAGTTCGATCCCCAGTTCCGCCAAAAAAAAAAAAAAAAAAAAAAAAAGAGCAGGTTTTCCCAAACATCCAATACTCAGCTACCCACTGAAGTAACCACTCAGAAGTGTTCCCAAGCTACACGTTGCTAATGGCTGCCATACCCCCCCTCCCCCAGCACAGGGATGGAACAGCCCCATCCTGCTGAAAGCATGCTCTTACATGTTGCCTGGGCCAGTTAACAACCTCTCAAGGTAGACAGCGCAGACCTGCAGGTTCTACAAATGACTTGCAAGTTGTGTTCTGGTGGCAAAATAGGTTCTGAGATTGAGTTGGCCAGGGTCACAAAGCAAATTAGGAGCACACACTTGAGTCCCTATAAATTCTACATTGCTTCCCGTGACACCTACACAAGTCCAGTGATTTACATGCAGATACCTATATTCAATCCATGAGGCTTTGCAGATGCATAGCGCCAGAGAAAGTGGCCCTGTGTGGTTGATTCCCTGTGCATGCTTTTTTTTTTTTTTTTTTTGAGATAGCATCTCTTTATGTTGCTCAGGTCGGCATGAATTCACTTTGTAGCCCAAGCTGGCCTGAAATTTGCAGTCATCCTCCTGCCTCAGCCTCCCAAGTGCTGGGATTACAGGCATGCACCACCATGCCCAGCCTGCATGCTCCTCTTTAACTGCTTGTGTGTGGCATTACATTCTAG
>PVLD010033297.1:0-13796 GCA_004027595.1 Dinomys branickii
AAAACTTGTTTTCTACTTCATAAAATGGCCTGACAACTGTAAAATAAAATGCAGATGAAGCAGGGGCTGAGTAAAGGAGGAATTAATTGAAACAGACACCGGAGCATTCTACAGTTCCTAGCTATCATTGTAGGCATCATGCCCAAAAGAGCTACATAAAGTCTTCCTTGCAGGAAAGTATAGTGACTACTCTGAGTCAGTGACACTTGCTTCATGAGCACTTTCTGTACCTGTTTCATGACAATTTCTTTGTCATATGTAGTATAGGCTTTTTATAAATAAACCTGCATTTGTTTTAGAAAAACAGGTATCACAGTTTAGTTTATATTCATTGTACTTGCTACTGCCTTAAGAATGGGGCTGTAAAAGAACTGTAAAATGATTTTGTCCTATCTTTTTCTTCATCTATGTTTACAAGGTAAGTCACAAACCTGCATTTGATAGCTGGAAATTAGATATTCCTATGGATACGGTGACTTTAGCGGATAGAGTGAAAGAATAAACTGCCATGATCTACTGACTTCACATAAATTAATTTGTTTATTCATTTCAAATCAAACAAAATACAAGTGTAACCCTCCATGGCTTACAAGAACATTGGAAATTTGAACGGCATAAACATCACTTCATAAAACCCAAGATTTAGAAAATAAGCCAAAGGATTCTGAAGGATTTGGGTCACATACTCAATGACTTCATTATTTTGTTTAATGGTATTTAAAATGATCTTGAGAGCTACGACTATAGCTCAGCAGCACAGCACCTGCCTGGCAAGCACAAAGTCCTCGGTTTGATTCCTGGTACAAAAAATTAACTTGAATTTTGGGAAATAATAATTCACCTAGACAAATATTAATTGAATAATATATATTACAAAATGTGAAAGTCATTAAACCACAGAACAAGTTTTTTTTTTATTTTGTAAAGAATGAATGGAATGTGAAATTTGTGGGAATAAGTCATATTTCAAGTTGATGCAAATAAACACATTTCAGAATGGCAAAGTCCCCTAGCCATTCTGCTCTTTGGCACTCACCAGAAACCCTGGCATATGGTAGCTCATTGTCATTTGAATTCTATCAGTAATTAAGAGGAAATTCACTACCATCCAAAGCAATGCATTCTACATCCAATGTTTTATTAGTACGTGTTTGTGATACAGAATAAATATATTCATGATGGGGAACTGGCACAATACACATCACACGTTGACCCTTTTCCCTATTCCATTCCCTCCTGCCCCTCTAGTCCCCCCATCACCACACCACCTTTCAGTCTCCACGATCCCTATTTCCTATCGTCCTTTATTCACTGCGTTCTTTATTTATACTTTGGCTTTCTCGTATACAAGAAGCCATGAGATATTTCGCTTTCTATGCTTGACTTAATTCGCTTAGAATTATTATCTCAAAGTACATCCATTTTCCTACAAACGATTCAAAGTTAGTAATGCTCACCCGGTACTCCCTGTTTTGCCTTCTGGAGTAACAGCACCTTTTCACTTGGCAGTCCTTCAGATATTTTAAGATACCTCTTAAGTGCTTCTACTGGATCTTTATATTACATTTGCACCTATTATTTTCTCTTTATCTTCTTAGGAAGATTATTTGGATTATAATATCCACCTTTATATTTATGATTATTTGATACTTTGTAGACATGATTGCAATCTTTTCTCATGTAAACAAAGGAGCAAGTCCTGTATACGCAAAGGTAGATTGAACTGCAATGTTTAGATAAAATGTAACTTTGGACCAGAATTTATTCTGATCTTCCTTGTTTGAATAGATTTTAAAAGCGGATCTAGAAAAGAAAAAGAAAACCATGGACAAACTCAGCTCACTCAGTCAAGATCTTCTTTCAACACTGAAAAATAAGTCAGTGACACAAAAGATTGAAGCATGGATGGAAAATTTTGCCCAACGTTGGGATAATTTAGTCCAAAAACTTGAAAAGAGCTCAGCACAGGTAAGTGATACCAGTTATCATACTGCTAACAATATTGTAACTCTATGAATGATATCCTTGGATAAGCTCCTACCCACTATTTAATAGAATTGTTTTTTTTTCAGTTATGGGATTCAAACTCTGGACCTTGTGTTTGCCAGGCAGGCACCTATTCCACTGAGCTATATCCCCAGGCCCCCACTATTTAATAGAATTAAAAACATGTCCCTTGCCTGTCTTGATATTAGAAAGTCAGAAGAAGGCAGAGGAATGATTGCCATTTCAATGAGCCAGTCATTGCCGCGGGGTGTAATCCCTTCTAGTTCCATATTAATGGGAAATTGAATGACAGAAAAGTTGGACAAATGTTAGCAAGCTGTATCACCATGATCTAACTCTAGATCATAGATTTCCAGAGGCATGAGGATGATCAGTCAAACACATTTTATGTTTTAAAAAAGTGAAAATGAAATTCAGATAAGAAAAGATGATTAGCCAAAGGAAAGGAAGTGGTAGGATCAGGACTGGGACTGAAATCCTGTCGTTTCTCTGAAGGCTTCTTTTAATTACTGCACATGGCCATCTAGTCAGTGGACTTCCTGCCACAAACTTTTGAATTCATAAAATCATGCCTCTGTCCTAGAGTAACCAAAAAGGCTATAGTTTAAAAAATACCTAACATTTATAGTATAATAATGTGGTTTTATGAGTTTTTCAAGTTTCAGTAATTTAAAGAAACCAGGTTTTTAAAATTTTTTCTTATTTTTTATTTTTTGGTATGGGAAATCAAACTCAGAACCTTGCACTTGCCAAGCAGATGCTATGCCACTGAGCTATATCCCCGGCAAACCAGGGTATATTTAAAGGTCGAGGTTTTTGTCTGAGATTGTTGGGTGATGGGATAATGGGTAGTCATTCAAATGACTGACATTATACATAGTAGTATTTAGCATATTCTACTGCACTGTTTTGCATTGTAAGGGTTTTTCATACCGGAATAAAAGGTACAAGTCATTGTCCCATGCACACATTTGTAATAAACCATTTAGTAGATTTTTGGGCAAATATTTCTTTTATTATGAGAAAGGTACCGGGAATTTGTTTTCTTTTTTCTTGAGATTGCCATCTGATAAGGAATACTTAGACAATGTTTATTGCTCCCAGAAACACAATGAGGAAAATATCAGCCAACATACATGACTTTCAGTCATAGTTCAATCTTCTTTATAAAACTATCCACATTTAAAATTTGAAGAAGCCGGGTGTGGTGGTGCATGCCTGTAATCCCAGCACTCCAGAGGCTGAGGCACAAGGATCATTGCGAGTTCGAGACCAGCCTGGGCAACAAAGTGAGCTCAAGCCCAGCCTCAATTGCGTAGCAAGACCCTGTCCCAAAAGAATAAATAAATAAAATAAAATTGGAAGAAATATGAGTATACATTGTAGCCATTTATCACAGTTATTAGGTAATGATAAAAACTCCCTTTGTTTTCCACTAAATATAGTTTATCTGTTAATGTATTAATACTGGTTTTACAAATAGATGATTTCTCCTTTATTTTTGTTGGGAACCAGGAATCGAACTCAGGGCCTCACACTTGCCAAGCAGGCACTGTGTCACTGAGCTACATCCCTGGCCCTTGATTTCTCTTATTGTATGTAATCTTTCCATGGTACTTGGACTTTGTAATATCATTGGTAAAAATTTGTAAGGCATTAATAAGCTTAAAACTCTTTAATACATCAATGTTATTCCAGAATGTACTTAATTGCTTCCATAGACTGCAGTAACATGGTTCGAAATCATGTTAAGAATGATTGGCATTATTTGATAAAATGATATATCTGTGGAGGTGTACCTGTTAACTGTAGTTAATGTTCATGCAGTGATTCTCAAGCTTCAGTGTGCCTGATAATCACATGGACACCTGATTAAAATGCATATTCTAGGCTCTTTGCTGTGAAAATGTCATTCTCAGTAGCTCCTTGAAAAGACCCAGGAATCTGCACCTTTACTAAGACTTTTCATAGAGATTGCAAAATATATTTTTGTAGACCCTGAATTTAAAAAGGCTGTCATATAAGTGTCAGTCCTCAGGTTCGGTTTCATTGCAATGCCAGCTGAAACGGGAAAACAGAAACATTCTTAGGAAGACGGTTTCAAATACATCTACTCGTTTCTTTGTGATGGCACTAGTTTTCAGTGCAGGTTGTCTCATCAAAATGTAAAATGGTTCGATAATTATGGTTTTGGTAAAGTATTAGAACTCTTATTTTAATAACCTAATATTATGAGACCACCACTTAAGCAATTTACTTGACCTCTTATTCTGTAATACAAAGCTAGATTTTATAAAATGGTAACACACATTATAACACACATTACAACATGTATTTGTACTCTCTGCCCACTAGGACGTGATAAGGGTAAAATAAAGCCATAGACACAAAAGCATTTCAAAGAGAAAACAATAGTGCTCTTGATATATAAGCAATGCTGCTTGGTGAGTCTGCAGGGCTTGTTGTGGCTCACCAAGAAATCTTTTTATTTTTGTTTTCAAACAGTTATAGACTCCTATAACAGCACAGGAACAGATAAATGGACTGACCTTAGGCTGGTTCTTTTCCGGCCCACTAAGTCTGAGCCTTTTGTAAGCTCATATCTCTGTTTTTCTTCATCGGCTTTCCCAAAAATGTGCTGCTGTAGGGCCAATCCAGTTCTGTGCTGAGCATTATTCTGCTCCTAGGAAGATAGAAATGGAGCTACCCCGAGGAAGAGGAATTAGAAATATATAGAAAAGGAACAAAGAAACAATAGTTTAGAAGTAAAAGAAGCAACTGATGTTTTGGTAAATAAACGCCAAGTTGTGCCTGGTCAATATTACATAAAGATTGCAAGATTCTTGATGTTAAAGTTGTGACTTTAAAAGAAACACTTGTGTTTTTCTCCTCATACTTATGGGGAAAAAGTCAGGCTCATTAATGCTTTAGAACTATACTCAGTCATTTTAATCAGTCTTTTAAATGATTGTTCCAAAGAATGAGCAAAAATTTGATAATAGATACAGCTCATTACCTCAAGACGAGTCATAGGAATTCTGACTGAGATGAAAGGGCATCTAGCTGTGCTCATGTGAAGAATACTGTGTGCCTAAGTCTTTGGCTGCCGCTCAGGTCAGAGTTTTGAGGGATTTTGACCTTATAAAACAGTTGCATGGCAAGAGATCAAATATGGAAAAAAATCAGCTGTGAAGGCTGCTCACTCTCTTGAATTTTAAAGTCAGGTTTGGCTGTAATAATATCTGGGTACAAGCTGAGGACATTCAACTTGATGAGAAGCTAGTCTAAGAAAGGAAAAATCCTTTCTCCTTCTAAATGTTGGAAGTACAATGACTCTGGTTATGTTTATCTTGTCATGGAAAAGAGGGTAAATGAAACATAACCTGAAATGAATTGTATAAAAAGTCAAGTGATTTATCTCCCCTAATTATTTATTAGTATGCTTGTGGAGATTTATATAGTTTATATTTTTATAAATGTGATAACCCTAGTAAATATAGTCTTAATTATGAAATATGATTATATTTAATACAGGAAAATATTACATAATTTAAATTATTGGAAGGACTATTTCACACATTTAGCTAAACTCATATAAATTGGAAAAGTATATGATTTATAAGCTATTGAGATAATTTATATTAAAATTTTGGCATCAGATTATTAGATGTAAAAAATCTCTGTACTAGAAATAAAGAAAACTCCATAATTCATGTAAGTTCAATGGTCTTAGTCCTATTTAGTGTCTATTGTTTTATTGCTTGTGACCAATTTTACAATATTCTCAACCATTACCACACAGATCTACAAATAAGGCTAACATATTCAGAAATCTCTTCTTGGCCTTATATTTGGAATCTACAAAGACGTCAAAAAAACCTTCTCCAACCCAGCAACCCATTCAAAGGGTGAACAAATGAATGGAGTAGAAGCTTCTTAAAAGAAGCGCAAATGAGCAATAAGTACATGAAAAAATATTTCTCATCTTTAGCCATAAGGAAAATGCACAGCAGCTCTGAGGTTCTATAATACTCCACTCAAAACGGCTGTTACCAAAAACACAAGAGGCAACAAATTTTATAGAGGATGTGAGGGAAAGGAACCCTTCTATATTGTTGGCAGTAATATAAGTAATATAATCTCCAATGGAAATCAGGATGGAGACTTTTCAGAAACTAAATGTAAAAATTTAGTTTAACCCAGATGTATCCCTCCTGGATATAGTCTTGAAGAGGTAAAGACAGTACCCTATACTCCATACTTAGATGCCCATCAACAGACAAATAGATAAAGAAAATGTGGTATATATACACAGAGGAATTTTACTGTGGATGAATTCCAGTCATTTATAGGAAAATGGATGGAACTGGTGACCATTATGTTAAGTGCAATAAGTCAGAAAGGTAAATATTGCATGAATTCTCTCATATTGGTAACCCAATAATAAATGAATTAAAGTATAAAATAAAAGCAGACCTTTTGGAATAGGGGAAGTGTGAAGGGGAAACACTTACGGGGAGCAAAAGAAGACCAAATGATGAAGATGTGTCACACGTATCTACCAATTCCCCCAAATAAACACAAATTTCATGTACTACATACATAGACCCAAAAATATATTCAGTTCTTCAATGTGACAGTTGAAAAGAAATGACAAAGTTCACGCTGTGTATGTCTATGCCTTTAAGATACCCACACAGGAAATTATTATTACATATGCGTGACACATGCATATTCACACACACCATATATATGTGTGTGTGTGTGTGTGTGTGTGTATATATATATATATATTTATTTATTTATTTATATAGTGATAGATATATTACTGATGTTCTGATGAAAGATTTAATACCCTTGGCAGACACATTAGTAATGTAAAGCAGGAATGGATATGATCAGCCAGTGATTTTCATTATACTCGAAATGCAAGGGGAAAGATGCAAACGTATTATGGTAGAAATGTATTCATTCGCCTTTCTTTTCTGAATCTATTCTCATTTTTTTAAATATCATATTTTTAAGCTTTATTAGGTGTTTTACATTCACATTTCAGTTGTACTTATTCTCAAAGCATTAGTTTATAAAAATATCAATATATTTGTATTTACAATAGTCTTGCTTGTCTTCTTTTTCGCCAGTAATTTTAATTAAAAATTCCCAAAAGCCTTTCACTTGACAGCCCTTTTCATTGGTTCCTGAAAGCTCTCTAACTCTAGTAAGGCAGCGGCCAATTTAAAAAAATTAAGTGATTTAATAAAAACGATTTAAAATAAAATTAGGGCTCGATTTTATTTAATCCCACAGGTTAAGTACCCTGAATTTTAAGGCAGTTTTTAGTTAACTTCTCTACCTCTTTAGGTTACAGTCTTTATGTGAAAAATTTGAAGTTGTAGCTCCAATTACTTTGAAAGATAACTGTCATTTTGCTATCTCCATCTAAAATACGTGTTTGCAATGGCCCTTGTATGTCAGGTCAATAAGCTTCATGTTGTAAATTCATTACCTACAGCAATATAAAACATTGTAGTAACTCAAAACTTAACAGGTTAAGGCAGAGTTAACTCTTAGAGTCTCTGATTAACTCTATATAAATATGAAATATCTAGGCTAGACAAATCCGTAGAGGGTCTTCTAGTCCAAAAAGGCTGTGATATATTTCTCTTCACTGGAAATTTTCTTTACACCTATGAATTAGTGAAGAAAGTTCAACTTTCTTACCATATCAGCCACAGAGACAGTGGGTGGCAATGATGAAAACAAAGTTCTGTTCCAATTGAAAAGATAGTGACTTCTGAAATTCTTATATTTTCATCATAATAAATATGTAATTAAAATGCCACGAAGATAAAATAATCAGCATCTATATGTTACACTCATCGTCTACGAATAATAAATGAAAGAACACATAAAGACAAGTCCTAATCATAAAGTTAATTGTATTCATCCCTATTACAGAATAGGCTTAATGACATCTATGTCAGGGCACATGCAGAGGCAGGTCAGAGGGATCAATAAAACTAAATTTCACCTCTTTTCAGTTTTTGCAGGTGCAATTAATTCTGGTTTTAAAACTCTGTATTCCACATGAACCTAGAAGCTAATTTGTACATTTTCTTCAATTTCATAGCACAGCTGACGTCTTTATTTCAAATTTCTAGCATGCAGAACTGGGAAAGAAAACTTGGTGTTGTTTCAGCGTACTTTTTGATACATTTTGAACGAAAGATAATTTGAAGAGAGGAACAAAATACGTGCAATAGAAGAGATACCGTTACAGAATAAACTGCTTAGTTGTCATATATTTTATGTTAAAGTTAATAATTTTTTTCTCTGTCTTTTGACTAAGTGACTCTAATTGTGCTCAGGATGCCAATGTCAGTAGCTATTCCTGAAAATTTGCTGCTGCGTTATCAGTGTCCAATCAAGAGTGTAGTTAATATTACACTTCAGCAACAAAATTACGTTCATGAACTTAACCCCCGTTACATGTTACACTTAGCTATGGCGGTTGTTCTGTACTCTTCCATGAAATCAAACATGTTATAACCTTGTGCTTAATAACTCAAATTCTCATATGAATACCTAATCTTTTTCCCCAGATTTCTCTAAGAGCTCAGCATATAATTATTTTCTCTTCCTTAAACATATTAATCTCACCCCAGATCATTGTGCGCTGTGACTGTAGAAATAGTTCAAGCCCACCTGCTAGTTATTAGCTAAAGCTGTTTCTATGTTTATATGGTATGTTTTAAACTGTACAAGTACAATCCACCCATATCCAATAAACATTATGCATTGGTTTGAAGTTGCACACACTTGTGTGAAGCTATGATGAAAACATTTGACCCATGTTAACCTGATTGATGCTTTCATATGTGTATATGTGTATTCAATGTATACACATTTATAATTAGGCGTAGTTCATTTGACTTGTTTCTCATATATTTAATCATAGTTTTTCAGAGGTCAAATGCATTTAATATTAATCTTTCTTTGTAAATTTTATTGTATTTAATTGTCTCCATTGTCAGTCTTCTGATTTTATATATGTATATAAACACATCCACGATTATACCATTTAACAGTACAATCACCAGCAAGAAATCTCAACAGGTGTAGGAATTAGCATAGCTACTATGAGTTGCATCAAAGAGTGATCAGAGTTGCATTTATGTTTCTATTCGGCTATTTAAAGCTTGTATCTGCATGAGCACGTTACCCTTCATTTCTATGGGGAAAGGAATACTGCTGCTTTTCTGAGAGCCATTGTAGGTTTAATAGCAGATGACCCATATTAAGCCTTGATTGTATATCAGGTTGTATTCAAAATATTTTAATTAATATTCTGCATATGGAGCATTTAGTTTAATACTTGGAACATGCAAAATACTGCATAACTGATAGTCATAATTACAAGTATTATTATTTTTAAAATAATGGTTACTATTATAGGCTAGGTAAGTAAAATTTATAGTTTGATGTTTTCACTAGTTTTTTGTGAAAATTATATATTACAAACTATGCCTGGTGGCATGTGCCTGTAATCCTAGCACTTGGGAGGCTGAGGAAGCAGGATCATTGTGAATTTGAGACCAATCTGGGCTACATAAGTGAGTTCAAAACCACCCTGAACTGCATAGTGAGACCTTGTCTCAAAAAGACAAAAATGTTGTATATTTCAAACTGTAAGAAATCAACATCATAGAGAATTTACAAAATAATATTCAAATAATTGAATGGAAGAGCAAAAGATGAAGTGAAGAGTATAAACCAAAAATTAAAAAAAATCAATAAAGAGAAATTTTTTATTTTAAAGAGAAAATATAATAAAAACAGACAAAAACAATAAAAAAGATACAGAATTTCAACACCAGATGATAGGAAATTAACAATTGTTGTTATATTACAAATAGTTATCTTCAACAAAGTTGCTCACATCACCAGATGTAAGAATGCAAGATTGATCAAGCAATTAAGGAGAATAAAAAACAATTAAAAAACATTACAAAGGATACCAAGCTTCACTAGACAGAGTGGTAGGAATTCAACAATTATTGTTAGATTGCATATGTTTGTTTTCAAATTAGTTGTTCAGATCACCAGATATAAGCATGCAAATTTGGTCAAAAAATGTAAGCACAAACTGTTCCTTTCAATAAGCAAGTGTTCATCAGCGGTACAATTATCCCAGATACCCTTGTGTGTTCATATATATTCTTCCCTTCCTTATTTCTTTCTTTTCTCCTTTCTCTCATCCCAATTTTTCCTTTCCTTTGAGAAATTTCTTTCTTTCACAATATTGATTGTGCTCTTTGAGTATTATTTACTCTTTCAGTTTCTTACATTAGAGAGACAATGAAATGTTTATACAAACGAGACTGATTTATTTCCCTTATGAGTATGGTCTCTAGTTGCATCCATTTACTTTTAAAAGCTTCAAATTTATATTTTTTTATAGCTGAGTAATATACCGTTGTGTAAAAATACCACATCTTTTTTATCCATTCCTCAGTTGATAGGCATTTGGGTTGCTCCCAAAATTTAGCGATGACAAATTGCGCTGCTATAAACATGGGTATGCATGTATCACTGTGGTATAAGGTTTTCAGTTTTTCTGGAAAAATTCCCAGAAGGGGAATAGGTGAGTTACGTTGGGCCTGTAATTCTAGTTGTGGAGGAATCTCCACACTGATTTCCACAATGGTTTAATCAGTCAACACTCCCACCAGCAGAAGGAAGTGTTTCTATTTTATCACAGCCCCTCCAACATTTGTTAATTGTTGATTTCTTGATGATAGCTTTTCTTTCTGGGGTGAGATAGATGGAATGTCAGTGTTGTTTTAATTTGAAGCACTCAGATGACCAATAATGTTGAACATTTTTTCATATATCTATTTGTGATTTGTATTTCTTCATCTGAGAAGTGTGTATTCACCTCAGATGCCCATTTTTTGTATTGGGTCTTTGAATCTGAGGGGCCTGATTTTTTAAAATTCTTTTTATGTCCTAGATAGAAATCCTTGCTTGAGGGACAGTTGGTTGAAATTTTTTCCCAATTCATAGGTTTTCTTCTTACCCTGTTGGTTGTTTCTTTTGATGTGCAAAAGCTTTTCAATAAGATGAGCTCTCCCAGATGTTGATTCTTTGAAGTATTTCCCATGCAGTTTGGTTTTTGTTCATAAACTCTCTGCCTACCCCTATATCTTCAAGATTTGTGGCTACTTCCTCTTCCAATGGATTTCTTGATTCTGTTTTAATATTTAGATCTTTGATCCATTTTGACTTTAGTTCAGTGCATGGTGATAGATATTGGTCTAGTTTAAGCCTTGAGCTTGTACAAAGCCAGTCTTTCCAGCATCACTTATTAAGGAGGCTATCTTTCGCCCAGTGAACATGTCTGGCCCCATTGTCAAAAATAATGTGGCTGAGTGTATTTGTACTTGTGTCTGCATCTTCTAATTTGTTCCAGTGATCCTCAGGTTTGTTTTTGCTCCTTTTTTCCAGTATCATGCTGATTTTATCACTGTAACTTTGTAGTACAATTTCAGGTCAGGGATTGTGATGCCTCCTGCTTTTCCTTTGATGCCCAGGAAAGCATTTGGTAGTGTGGGTCTCTTCTGGTTCCACATGAATTTTAGGAAAGCTTTCTATAGATCTGTAAGGTGTACTAATGCTATTTTAATTGGGATTGCATTGAATCCGTTAAATAATTTGGAGAGTATGGCCATTTTCACAGTTTTGGTTCTTCCTATGCATGGGTAAAGGTTATATTTCAATTTTCTGAAATCTTTTCAATATTTTTTCATAGTACTGTAATTTTCACTGTATAGATCCTTTTACTTCCTCTGTTAGATTGTTTCCTAACAATTTCCTTTCTTGTATGCTATTGTTAAACGTGTGGTAACCCTACTTTCTTGGTGTGTTCGTTGTTTGTGTAAAAGAATGCTATTAATTTCTGAGTGTTGAATTTGTACCCTGCTGTGATACTGAATTTGGTATTTATATCTGTGAATCTTTGGGAGAAGTTTTTGAGGTCTTCTATGTAAAGTATCATGTCATCTGTGAATAGTAATAATTTAACTTGCTTTCTTATCATTATTCCTTTTATTTTTCTCTTGTCTAATTACTTTGGCTAATATTTCCAGCACTCTATTGAATAGGGGTGGTGACAGTGGACATCATTGTCTTGTTCCTAATTTTGAAGTGAAAACTTCCAGTTTCTGTCCTTTTAGTATGATGTTGACTATTGGTTTGTCATAGATGGCTTTGATCAGAGTGAGGTAAAGAGCACCTATTCCAATTTCCTGTAGGGTCTTTCTCATGAATGAGCATTGCACTTTATCAAAAGCATTTTCTGCATCTACTGAGACAATAATATCATTTTTGTCTTTGGCTCTATTGATATGGTATAGTATATGAATTGATTTGCATGTATTTAACCATCCCTATATTCCTGGGATGAATCCTGAGAGTTTAAAATTTAAGAATAGATGGTAAATGTAACCACATTTTCCTTTGAAACTGGAGACAGTGATGGCAGTCTATCTTTTCACTGTATGCCCTCTTATGGTTTTCCAGGTTCCTTAAATGTACATCTAATTCCACTGCAAAATGTGCACTTTCGAATGAACAGAAAATGTAAGAAAGAGCTGCATTGTGTGAGAGTACATTAGTTTGATTTTTCAACTCTTATGATCATGTCACAATCTTACTTCAAAATTCTAGCACCCTTAGAATAATCAGGAGATTTGGGAAATGCTTTTCTAATTTTTTTCACAATGAGAAAATGTAAGTTCTAGAAATTATGTAACTTATATGTAAGAAATTTCATTATTACAAAATTACTAAAATTTCCATGAGTATTCATAAAAAGCAATAGATGGTACAAATATTTGTCAATAGAAAACATTTATTGTGTTCAGATATTACATATTTTAATTTTTTTGAGACAGGGTCTCACTATTTCTTCCAGCCTGGCCTTGAACTCACTTCATAGTCCCAGCTGGCCTCAAATTTATGGTGAATCTCCTGCCTCAGCCTCCCCAGTACTGGGATTGCAGGCATGTGCCACCACACCCAGATTACAACTTTTAATTCTTATTACCAGGACTATCTATGTAATTTATGGGCCCAATGGAAAATGAACACATACAACTTGTATTCAAAAACTAGACCATGAGTCTAAGCACAGGGTTCTTCTGAACAGTGGACCCTGGTGTCTGTATAAATTACATAACCATGAAGCTGCCCTTGCTGGCAACACCCTTTGAGATAAACATTGTTTCCTACTTTATATATTAAGAAGGGAAATCAAAGCTTTGAGATAGCAACCAGCCCATCTCAAATACCACATTGTTTAAAAAATGAATCTGGTGTCTGAACATCCCAAGGCCTGGCTTCAAAACCACTACTTATCTGCTTCTATTATTTTTTTATAAGTTTTAAATTTTTAAAAATAATTTTATTTTCACTTTTTATATAAGTGATGAAAACCAGAGGCTTAGTACTGAGCTACCTTCCAAGCCTTTCTTTTCTTTTTTCTTCTCTTCTTTTTTCTTTTCTTTTCTGAGACAGGGTCTCCCTATATCACTAAGTTCCCCAGGCTGAACTCCAACTTTGAATCCTCCTTCCTCAGTCTCCCAAGTGCTGGGACTTCAGGCATGTGCCTCCATGCCCAGCTTGCTTTTAATCATTCTATGCAGGACTAGTTCCCAAATCTAAAGGTACAGATTTCTGAAATAATTTCCATATTTTTAGTTGATTGATTAGGTGACAGATGAAGGGAG
>PVLD010033298.1:0-13796 GCA_004027595.1 Dinomys branickii
CAATTATTGATTCTTTGAAGTGTTTCCCTTGCAGCTTCGTTCTTGTTCATGAACTCTCTGCCTACTCCTATGTCTTCAAGATTTTTACCTACTTTCTCTTCCAATAGGTTTAGAGTTTCTGTTTTAATGTTGAGGTCTATGATCCGTTTTGACCTGAGTTTGGTGCATGGTGATAGACTGGGGTCTATTTTCAGTTTTCTGCAAGAGGCGAGCCAGCTTTTCCAGCACCATTTATTAAACAGGCCTTCTTTTTTCCAGTGGGTTTGGTTGACCCCTTTGTCAAATATTAGGTAGCTGAGTGGGTTTTTCGTTGTGGTTGCATCTTCCAATCTGTTCCATTGATCCTCAGGTCTGTTATTTAGCCAGTGCCAGGTTGATTTTATTACAGTTGCTTTGTAGTATAATTTCAGGTCAGGGATTGTGATTCCACCTGACTTGTCCTTATTGCCAAGGATGGCTTTTGCTATTCTGGGTCTTAAAAAGGAACTTTTAATTAGTCACCTTCAACTAATCTCTTACCCCTCTCTGATTGATACAAAGTGATGTGGTTATAATTCATATGAATTGTACTTCATCTTTTTTCCCTGCTGATAACTGGGTAGGTTTCTCTAAGTAGATCAGCATATAATTAGAGTAAGTCATGATTTCCTGTCCATTAACTTGGTTTATTCAGTGAGACTGTGTGACTCAAGTTAGGTCAGTCATAACATTGTTAAATTTTATTTTTAAAATTTATTATAAATGGGGAAAGATTCACTTATTTCCTTTGGTCAGGTAACTGAAGATTGTATCATCTCTGGACATGTTTTTTCTTCTTGTGGAGAAAGCCTATCTATAGTAGGAGAGAATCAAGTGAATAAACATCACTAAGAGAGGCAGAGAGAATACAAATGACATTTACATTCCTTGCACTATCTCCAAGGTCCTTGAAATTGTGCTGGTTCTTGCAATTTTTCTTGTACTTCTAAGAACTTCTAGTTTTGTTTATGCTAACTTGAGTTGAATTTCTGTCAGTTTTAACTCAGAAGGTCCTTACTTCTCCATTCATTCAGTTAAAAATACATGCAATTATATTTCATGAATCTGTTAATACACTTTTAGTTTCACATATTTACACTCTCCCTACCACTGTAACTCCACTATACTTGCCATTCTTATGCTGTATTGAACTATATTGATATAAGTATCAATATATTATTTTCTTATTTAATATTCTTTAATGGCCTCCCTGGCCAAATTCTGTGTGTGGCTTATATTTATTGCCTTGTAAGGTTTCTTTACTAATGGATATTCCTCCAACAGAAGGCTTAAATGTGCTTTATACAATTTGGTGTGGCTTTACTATACTGGCGTTTGCATGAGAACAGGCCTATAAAAGACACATTAAGAGGCCAGCCCAACCTACCTGCAGCCTAAAACAGAACTACCCAGCAGTATACAGATCAATCAGGCGTAACCTACAAACCTAGGAACTTAATAAATGTTTATTGTTGTAAACCAGAGAGATATGGGGTAGTTCACTGATAACATTTTGCTGTTAGCTTTCAGAACCATGTGAAGTTTTCTATAGTTGAAAAAATTATAACCAGAAAAGTTTTGACATAGAGTAAATGAACACTTACTAGTTTTTAGGAAGCATAAATGTCTTACCAACTGTTATGGGAATAGGAAAGATTAATTCCGAGAGATAGATATATCAACATAGATCTTCCTTGTAAGTTCACTAGGCATCTGCCTAGAACCTTACATATATGGGAGCTTCACATAAAGAAGCCCATTATATTATGACAGAAGGGGAAAAAATTAGTTTACTAGAGAAAAAAGCAAGTGCTTTTTTATATTTTTTTCTTCCTCTACTTTCTTCCTCTTCCTGTTTTTCTCCCTTCTCTGCCTTCCCCCTTTCCATCTCCTGTCTTTTCCTTGTCCTCCTTTCCCTCCTGCCCTTCTCCCTTTTCTCTCTCTGACCCCCATGTCTTTGTCTGTTTGGGATGCCTAAAAAAATACCATGGTTTGTGTGGCTTATACAAGAGAAATTTATTTTCTTGTAGTTCTAGAGGTTGGAAAGCACAGGATCAAGGTTCTGGCAGTGTTTAGTTTATGCTGAGAGCTTTCTATCTGCCTATGTCCTCACATAATCGTTCCACAGTGCATATACTCAGGAAGGTAAGGAGTGACTCAGGGAGCAAGAGGGACAGGGGAAAGTATGGATATGAACAGTAGTTCTCCTGTATCTTTTCTTATAAGGACACTAATTCTGTTGGACCAGGGTTCTACTCTTACAACTTTATTTCACCTTGTCTCTAAATGTAATCACTTTGGCTGTTAATGCTTAGATACATGAATTTAGGGAAGGAAGTCTTTCAGTCCATACTGGTAAATAACAAGAGTAGCTTTCTTTCATTCTACAAAATTCATTACATGGTTTTATTGAAAACTTCTATTATACCTGGAGTATATTCCTGCTCCATAACTCTCATTATACTTGAAATTATTTGATTCATGATTATCTTCTTTATGAAGGGATAGAAACCTAAAGAAAATGATTATGTATATCTTTTTCTTACTCAGTTTATTCACTGTTATTACTATAGTAATAATTATATCTTGATTCACAGTTTATGTTTGATAACTGTTCGCTCAGTTTTCATGAATGATAGGTGGTATTTTGTTTACTTCCAAGCAAGAGGCTTATATAACAAGAGATTTTATGTAACATTACATACTTTCAGAAATTACTTCTTGAATATATCTCTTAGAAGTAATGACATACACTGTTTGGAGTCCAGAGTGCCCCACATTGTTTGGACCATTCAGTACCCCTCCTTTCTTGGGCTACTTGCTGAGAGTACTAACCAAAGCTAAAATCAACTGGAACACTAAATTTAGCCTTATGACTGATTGGCCTAGCCAATGAAGGGCCTATTTTTAACTCTACTCATTTCTACTCTAACTTCACTCAACTCACTGAGAAGCTGAACTTCTTTGGTAAGCACTGTGGAATGTGAATCTTTTTCCTGGAAACCTGATGGGTTACTGTGTTTCTTCTTCACTGGATTTCTTCTGGTTTACATATGTATAAAAGATATCAGATAAATGTGGTCTACATACTAAATGAAAGCTAAATGGAGGTTAATGTACTTGCCCCAAATTATACAGTTTTGTGAGTGGTAGAACAAATACTGAAATGATGCTTCCTTGACTCATTGTTATAGTCCTGGATAGCTGGGCCTTGTAATAAAGGAATAAAGTAAATGATAAGGTGTTAGGGAAATAATAATTCTGGAAGTTGTCATGGAAAAGTAAGATTTTAAAGGCTTTTATGGCCAGATTGAGATTGTGCAAGGGCTCCATACTATGGGAATAGTTTGAATAAACATGCCATGACAGAATATGCTTGTGGAAACATAAAAAACTGTATAGAGAAATAGGAGACCTAATAATAAATAAAGTTACACAGGAATCTAGAGGCCAGATTGTAGTGGTTTCTATGGAAGGCTCATATTGCATTTTATTTTTTCAGCGATGGAAAAAATCCTCAAAGGTATTTTATTGCAATGTTGGCCATGAGATGATGGGGGTCTTGATGGCCTTAGAAAGGAGAAGCAAGAAGACAGTTTAGGGACTTTCTGTTATTGATAAGGTAAGAGAAGATTCATTAAGAAGGGATGCTGGGATATTTTGAGTTACAATAGACAATAATTCTGTCCTTGGTACAAGGTCACAAAGGTAATCAATGATAGATCCGGAGCTATAACCAGGTCTTCTGAATACATTTCAATCAATAGTGCATCCACTTAAAATATGTGCCAGAAAGCAATTTTATCTTTCAAGAATGACTTTGAAAATGTCATCCTACCTTCAAATGCTTAATTTTAGTCATCACTATATGATGAGATCCAGAACATCAATTATTCATCATGTGTTCAATGTTTAATTACTGATGTAATAGCTCTTAATGTGTATTTCAAGGAAATCTTTTCTTAATGTATATTTCAAGGAAATCCATAGATCAAGATGAAAATATGCATTTAACTCTAGGCATCAGACCATATAGTTCTCTCTATTTCTGAATGTTACAGAAGTCTAGGGCTGGAATCAAGGACTGTTTTAGGCTTTGTGTGGCCTAAAGTTTATATGATTTCAAATGGTGATCTTAAGAAATATTATGTATGAATATGAGTATAAAATATCTCCAGAATAAGAAATATTGCTATAAATCCCTGGTACCTTGGAGTTTCAGGTCCCTTTCTGCTGAAGTCTCTTTAGTTTATTTACCAGAAACACTCTGAAGAAGTGTGACCTTGCTTTCCAATTTCCTGTCCATAACGCTCTGCTATCTTCACTGCTTACAAGAGCCTTTGTACCTGAGAAACCTTAAGGCCTAAACTTCATTTGCTTCTCAGTAAATCTGTATTTGTCCAAGTATGGTCCAAATCTGGCCAAAATCTTCCAAATAAGTCACCATCCAGCCTTTTTTTTTCAAGTTCTGAAAAAAAATTCCTATATTACTGTTTTACATAAATGTTACTGGTTTGCCTTTCTTTTACATAAAAGTCAAATACTTAAGTAAAATTATCAAGTAGGAAAATGAGTTTTCTTTCTCAAAGTCTTCACCTATTCTTATTTGGCCATGCATATTATATTGGTAGGCTTTAATGCTGTTTCTGTGTCCAGTTTTCTGCAAGTCTCTCATTTTATCTTTATAATGCCACTGGAGAAATCTTCTAAAATTAACTGTGCAATAATACACTTTTGCTTAAAATCTTCTAGTGGCTCCCACTTTCTTTACCCGGATTTCCTTTTTGTCTCATGTCCTGACATTTATTGCACTATTGCATTCTCGCTCTACTGGCAATTCCCTAGCCCGGCCTACCTGTCTCTTTACTCTGGGTCCTTTCACAGGATGATCTTTCTTCCATCATTCTTTAGACATAACATTTCATTAAACCTTTGTGAGCCTTGCAACCCCATTAATGGTAATTTGTTATTGACTGATAGGCTCTTTCATACGTATTCACTACTTTGATCCATTAGAAACTGTTCTTACCCATATGCTTGCATCATCTCATTTAATCTTTACAACCACTCAGTGAGCTCATAATTGGTAACACTGTTATACAGTGTCTAGTATACATAGCTAGTAAGGAACAGAGCTGTAATGTGAACCTGGGCAGTCTTATTTCAGAGTGTATGCTTTTAATCACCAACAAATTGGAATCTCTGCAACAACAAATTGGAATTTCTACTGAATAGCAGAATGCCTGCTATGTAGTTTGATAAATATGTGGTGATTGAACCAGGGGACAAAGGATTTCTTTCACTTCTTTTGGAAACTAAAATATATTACCATATTGTCATATTTGGATATATTCATTGCTGAGTTAATATTCATTTATTAATTTTTGTTTTATTTTTAGAGAGTGTGAATTTCTGAGGCTATTCATGAAGTAACATGCATTTCTCAAGGGCTTTTTTTTTTGCTTTGTTTTGTTTTTTACTTTCAGCCTATTGTGGAGGAAGAACTGATTACAGTTGTGTGTTGGTGTTGATTACGTAAATACACATATTACAATACAACAGTGATGTACAGTGAATACATTATTTCTGTTCCTTTCCTTTGTAGTCTTTTGATCAAACAAATGCACACCTTTACAAGTTTTTTAAATAGTTAGCCAAGATCACAAATGTGTTTTCACGAAGGCACAGGAAAGGAGAAAAGGGCAGAGCAACTTCTTCAAGAAGCAGGTATCATTTGGTGAATTGCCTTATCCAGGACTCTAAGTGATATGCAAAAAGAAGTTATTTCTCTCACATAGATGAATACTTTATTTTCCTAAAGGTCTCTTGCTGTATAAGGAGTCTAAACTGGGTGTGCTGGCACATGCTTGTGATCTCAGCACTTGAGGCAGGAGGATTGCTGAGAGTTCAAGGCCAGCCTGGGCTATATAAGTGAGTTCAAGGCCAGCCTGCAGTACACAGTGAGACCTTGTCTCAACAAAATGAAACAAAACAAAAAAGAAGTCTAATGAGGGTGGATACTTTTGTATTGAAGGTGAGATTTTGTAAATTAAAATGGTGGAAAGGCAATGAAAGTATGTGATCTCTGCTAGTTTACTGCCATAAAGAAGTTCTTACTTCTCTATTTCTAGAGCTGCTCATCTTTATTTCACATTCCAATGATTGTATATTAATTGTATGGTTTTGGTTTCCTCACGAAAATCATATAATTGAAAGTACCCCACCCTACCCCCAACCCCAACCCAAAACACCAGTTCTAATGGATGTTTTAATTCAGATTATTGTATGTGTTATTCATCTTTGCTTCTTAGATAATTTACTTTAATTTTTAGATGGAAAGCTCTTGTTTAAAGTAGCTGAAGAAAAATTAAATAGAACAGATCCCTTTGGGAGGCAGAAAAGAAATTACTGTGTGCAGTTTTTCTTTTCTAAAAACATAAATTGTACATATTTCTTTGCAGAGAGGAAGGTTTTTTTGGTATTTCTTTATTTTCCTACAATGTAGAAGAAAACATAGCCAAAGTAGAGAAGAAAAATAAATGCCTCATTATTCTGTAAAATGAAGGGAATGGTATAACATTAAGTTTTATATTAACATAATAAGCCAACATTTAAAGGCTAGCAATTTTTACATATGAAATTTAAATGTATAGTGTTGTCAAAATAATGTTCATTGGAAAACAGAAAAACATCAAATAATTTTCACAATTAAAGATTCATTACTAGAGCATCGTATTCTATTTTGTTTTGACAAGTTTGTGTTTTCATTGTTGTAGATCTAACAATAAGTCACTTAGCATGGCATCTTATGTTTTCTTCTGATTATCCTTCCGTCATAGCCATTGATGTTTTGGGTGGAAACGATCTACTTGTGTGACTTTTGCTGTAGTTTAACTATGCATGCATGAAGGCACAATGGTTTATTTATGTTTGCATCCTTAGTGCCCAGAACGTGGCCTGGCATGCAATAGACTCTCAATACTTTACTTCACTGATTTTGATTTTGATAAACCTTCAATACATTACTTCATTTATATTACTTAATAAGCTTTTATTTGTACATTTATTCAACAGATATTTATTGAATACCAGTTTATCTAGATTTGTGACAAGTGCTGAGGATATAAGAGGGAGCCAAAAGAGTCCTTCATCAGTGCAGGCGATGAGAAGTTGTTGGATTCTAGATATATTTAAAGTATTTCTTCACATTAGTTATTCAATATGAAATTCAGAGCAAAATGGCAGATTACCCAATACTTTTGGGGTTATGCACTGATTCGTAATTTATATACCTGGTTTTATTTAACCTTTATAAGAAGACTACAAAGAAGATATTGTATCCTCTCTATGTAAACAAGAAAGTTAAAGCTGAATGCAATTAGGAGTTTTGTCCCAAGCATCAAAAGCAGTAAGTAACAGAGATAGGAATCAAATCTGTTTATCTAACTGGAAGCACATGTTCTTTCTAATAGATAAGAACAGAAGAGATAGTTTCCTTTAAAATTTACTATGGTCTTATGCCACAGTGTGGCATTTTCAACTTCTAAATGTTATTCCACTTGGTATCAGGCATCTAAAATTCAAAATGAGTGTAAATGCAGTTGCAGGCTGGATACATTTCTGCCATGCATGGCAGAAGCAAATACAAAACTTTAAAGGGTAGTGTCCTTCGTACTGACAATACAGGGATTCTTATAGCTAAAGTTCCAATGTAGATGAGTTTACAATCCAAATTCAGCACACAACAAGACCATTGAGTATGGACAGAAACACTATGACTAAGCCTAGACCCTAGAATTTCTAAAGGAAAATGAAAAATGCATATATTTAAAATGATTAAAGACACCAAGGGATGGTCTCAAAAGCTCAAGATTTTATTTATAAAGATCAGATATTTATGTAAAAAGATGCTTCAAAAATGTCTAAGTAGAATTTCTCAATTTCTCAAAATGAAATATACTGTCATTGACATGAAAAGATTGAAGCTTGGTTAAATAGCTGAACACAATTCAAGAGAGGTTCATAAAGTGAAGGACAAAACTGGAGGAATTTCTCAATGTAGAGATGACTAGAGATAAAATATATAGGAAAGTGAAGTGACATGAAAATAAACAAAAACAAGCCAGGTGTAGTGATGCACATGTATAATCCTAGCACTGTGGGATGCTGAGGCCTGAGAACTGCAAGTCTGAGCCAGCCTGAGCAGGTCAGTCACTTAACAAGACCCTAGGGCTGTGGCTATAGCCCAATATAATGTTCCTGAGAGTATCAGAGGAAAGGGAGAATTAGAGATAATAATCAAAGAGATACATTTCACATATGTGAATCCTCAGATTCTTGAAACCAATTTAGTATTCTCTCAGAACTCGTCATTCATTGGTTCTGGAAGGTATGACAAGTACCAAAATACATTGTTTTGTCTGTAAAGGAGAGTTGTGAGGCAGTGAAGACTAACAAGTTCTAGCTTACACATCTACCACCCAAGTACTGACCAGGCCTGACCTGCTTAGCTTCCAAGATCAGATGAGATCAGGCACGTTCAGGGTGATATGGCCATAGACTAGCTTGCACATGTAGCACCGAACAAAGGACAAATGCCTGGAGAAAATTTTCCTGTCAAAATGTTTGGGTACCAAGTTCAGTGAGTGTCAAAGAAATCAGATACAAAGATACGACTGTAATTAAGACTTCAAATCACCACTTCTCAATATACAGAAATAAAACTAAAGAATAAGTTAAAGAGAATATCTTAAAATCAACTAGAAACGATGAGGCACCAAGTTGGCAGAGTGGTAAATAGCAGAGAAAGAGCCTAAGTGTTGCCATCTACATGCTGAAATATAAAAACAAAAACCTGAGGAAGACAAGAGGGAGGGATGTGGGTCCCATGGACTCAGAAAGGACCTGAAGTGTGAATTGAAGCCCACAGAGAGATTGAAACAAAAAACTTCAACAAAGAGAAAGGAGGTAGCTGGCGGTGCGTTTCCCTGAGACAGGACTCACTAAGTGGAGAAATAAGCAGAAAATAACATGATAGGATGAGTCAGTTCATATCAGTTATAACCACCAATGTTAATGGTCTGAATTCACCAGTCAAAAGACATAGACTGGAAGAATGGATCAAGAAGGAAGATCCAACAATATGGTGCATACAAGAAACACATTTAATTATAAAAGAAATTCATAGACTGAAAGTCAAAAGATGCAAAGCTGTGCGCCGTGTGAAAGGAATTCAGAAAAAAGCAGGGACAGCTAGTCTATTTGCAGGCAGAATAAATTTCAAGTCAAGACTGAGAGAGACAAAGAAGGTTAGTACATCCTTGTAAAGGGAACATTCCAAGAGGAAGAGGTGACAGTTATAAATATATATGCAACAAATACCTATGCAGCCAACTATATAAAATAAATATTAGCAGACATGAAAAATCAAATAAACATTAATACAATATTTGTGCTGATGGAATCTCAGTACCCTACTGTCACAAAAAGACAGACCAACTAAACAAAAAATCAACAATGAAATATTAGAACTGAACCAAACTTTTGAAGAAATGGACTTAGTAGATGTCTACAGAGTGTTCCACCCCATAACATCAAAATACACATTCTTCTCAGCTGCACATGGGACATTATCCAAAATAGATCACATACTAGCCCATAGAACATACTTAAGTAAATTCAAAAGAATTGAAGTTATTCCTTGCATATTATCAGGCCACAGTGCAATGAAATTGGAAATTAATGGCAAAAGAAATCACAAGATCTTCATACACATATGGAAATTAAATAGCACCCTCCTGAACAAACAACCAAAACATCACAGATGAAATGGAAGAAGAAATTAGACAGGTTCTACAATTACATGACAATGACAGTAAAACATGCTGGAACTTAGAGGACACAATTAAAGCAGTCCAAAGAGGGAAATTTATAGCAGTGAATACCCATATGAGGAAAACAGAGCAAGCAAAAAATCAACAACTTAATGTTGAACCCCAAACTTCTAGAAAAAGAACAGACTAAGCCAAAAGCTCATATGAGGGAAGAAATTATAACGATCAGAGCAGAAATTAATGCACTGGAGACTTAAAAATAATACAAAGAATTAATGAATTAAAGAGTTGGTTATTTGAAAGATTAAATAAAATCAACAAATCCCTAGTCAATCTTATCAAAAAAAGGAAAGAAAAGACCACCATATTTCGGTAACTCGAAGAATGTTGGTAACATAGTAACACTGTGAAATTATTAGCTGTTAATATTTATCTATAAATAAATGTAGAGATCTATCTAGTTTTTTAAAGAGAAAAAAATAACAACAATAAAACAGAATTTTCTAAGGATAATTTTTACATTACTTCTTTGCACATGAACTCATAGCTTCTGATTACTTTCTCCACAAAATTATCCTAAAGTAGCATATTATTTTGCTTGAAAGTCTTTTATTATTCATTTTATCATTTTTCTCTACCTTATATACACATATGTAATACCTATGTGTACACATAAACATTTAAAACTTTTAGAATTTAACACCTACCAATTTATTACAATTATTATTATATATAATTGATGATATAAGGTAGTTATAGTACCATTTTTGATATTTACTAAATATAAAATAAAATGATCATTTTATTGTGAAATTGAAGAGTTGCATCCCAAGTCTGAAGGCAGACTGGGTAACTTAACAAGACCCCATTACATAAAAAATAAAAAAGAACTGAGGATATATCTCAGTGCAAGGATCTGGTTGAGTTCAATCCCCAGTACCGGAAAAAGGAAAAGAAAATCAGAGTGTAGGTCTTAATTAAATAGATAGGGCTATCTGTGCTTTAGTATTTCTTAGAGTGGCAAGGTGTTAAAATGAGGCAGTGTGTAGTGGAAATTAACAGTAAAAGCATATTTTGGGGCCCTGTAAACTTGGGGTTTACAAAAGGTGCATTGATGATTATTTAATGTAGTCTTTAACATAAAACCTATAGTTTATCCAGACAAAATTATCTACATTAAACGATGCTTTTATCAGAAAGAATGAAAGAACAGAAATACAGGTGACAATGGAAAACTTATATGTAGTGAATTTAATGTGCTTTGGCAAAGGTAAAAGAAGAGATTCCTATGTAGGTCTAAAGAAATCAAGAAAATTAAAACCATCAACCTACTTCCAATGTACACTCCAAGATGTAACATTGAACCCTAGGAAGTAAATAAGGAAAATTTTACCTCCTATTTAACATCATGGAGAACAGTCTGCTGTGGGTGAGAGAATGCAGCAACTCATGTTGCTTATTTAAAATTGTGAGATAGAAATTATGCTTTCCATAAGATTAGTATTTCTTAGTATAATTTTCATAAAAATTGAATATTCTGAGTTAGAATCATCAGATAGGTAGATACGTAGAACATTTCAATAAATCTGTCACCTACATAAAAATAAGCTACTATTGCTACCAGTCTTTCTTATCAATGCCTCTTTGCTTTCACTTTTACAAGTCTCCCTTGAGAATGATACCTTCTTTTTTAAAGGCTGTGTGCACGTGTCTAAGAAAAGGACATCCAATATATTGGTGAGCTTTCTTGATGAAGAACCGTGGTGAGGTGGAATTTTTAAAAAAATTATCTTATATTTTTCTGTGACTCTACTTAACTATAAAGTAAAAACAAATATATGGAATATGTCATATCTCTTGGGCAAATGAATGCTGTATAGTACTGTATAGTGAAGAAGGATATCTGTTCAAGTATACTGTGGTTATAAATTTTAATATGTATAGATTATATGTATAGATATATAAATATAATTATACATTCGTATAGAAATTGTACTGAACTATTTGAAAGGACACCATACAGAGTCCTATCTTAATGCTCACATCATAAGTAACACTACTTTTTTTATATTACTGGTTATATCATCAGAAAATCTTTTATCAGAGACTGGAAAAAAAGAGAATAATAGATTCTTTGACAATAATGTGGAGATAGAGAAGCAAATCATTACACAGAAATTGTCATAATTACTGCCACCACACGCTATGCTATATCTAAATTTAGAGTCTACCAAAATGGGTCCAAATGCTTCATTTCTAATGCTACTCTTTGCCTTCAGTGGAGAAAGTTAGGAAAATGAGAGCTTAGGATGATTTTCTGCTGCTTTCAGTGAAGGGAAATGACTGGACACAAGTACTTCAATTTGACCATTTTTTGTTGACCCTAAGGGTTTTATATGCCAATGGAATAAAATCTTGTCCTCCGTAAGAAAAAAAAAATTAACTGTGAAAAGACAGGTGAGAAAAGAACCAGTAAGGTACGTGATTTATGAACATTTCCAGGAAGACTGATTTTAAGTATGAGTTCATACAAATCTTAAGTATCTGGAAATAGAGATTTCTAAAAGTATAAATTTGAAATTTTAATATGACTGCTAGAGAGTTTTGTATTTTGGTTAAAATATTTTTTGACCTAGAGCAATCTTTGCACACATGTACACGGAAATATTTGTGAACATCCACTGTCATGCTTGTCATTAAAATGAAAAGCACCTTTAGAAACATCAACAGGGACTCCGGGGAAGATGGCGACCAGGTGAGCAGCAAGGGAGCGAACCTCCTTAATAAACACCGCCAGCTCGAGACAGACTTGGTGAGCGTGAATGCCGGGACCTCGGCTGGGAAGTTTAAACTGGGCGTATTTCTCTGAGATGCCGGGGGAGATGTGGTAGGGCAGAACAGGCTGCCGGGGCGAGACGTGGGAAAGCCCCAGACGCTGGGAGCCGGGGACGATCCCCGCGGGGAGAAAGCTTGGCTCGGTCCAAGCGCCGTGGGAGCGCAGCCGGCTCGGTCCCTCCCGCCTCCCGAGCCGGTGCAGCCCCCCGGCGACTCCCGACAGAGATCGGCTTGTTAGCGGCGGAGACGCCCGGCAATCCCACGTTTCGCGCGTGTCGGGCGGGCCGCGCGCAGGGCCCCAAACGCCGAGAGCGAGGAGGAAGATCTGCTTGGGTCCTAACGCCCTGAGAACATGGACAGCTCGATCACTCCCACCCCCCGAGCCGGCGCAGCTCTCAGGCGACTCCCGACAGAGATCGGCTCTCTGGCGGCGGCAACGCCCAGCGGTCTCACGTTTCCTGCGCATCGGGCGGGCCGCGCAGAAAGCCCCAAAGGATAGACTGGCACCTTGGAAGCTTCATGCCTGCAGGGACTCCAATAACTGGTGAGATATCGGCGCTCCCGACCAGATCACCGAGTGGGGGAGGAGATCCATCCCTATACCTGCAGGGAACCCTGGGGGGGGGAGCAGTCTTACACACCTCATCCAGGTCACTAGGTAGGGAGTATCTAACCAATATCTGTACAGCCTTTTAAGCGGAACTCTCAGCAGAAAGCTTAGGGGACATTCTCCCAAACAGAAGGAATCATTGGAGCAGCCTTTGCAGCTGACCTTCGCCTGCTGAACTGCCTTTGGAATTTATAGCTCCACATTTTGAATCTGATACCCAAAAATGGGAAAACAAAGGAGGAAAACGCAGTCTCAAAACTCAACCCCACCCAGAACAAGTTTTGAAGAGGAAGAAACAATTGAATCAGGAAGCCTCATAACTTCAAGATACGAAACGATTGCATCCGAAATTAAACAACTCCAACAGGCCATGAAAGAGCTTAAAGCAGAAATAACCCACATACCCACAATGATTTCTCAGATAAAAAACGAGATGAAAACAATGATGGAAGAAATGCTCCATCTACACAGACGAGAAATAGACAAAATTCTAGAAGAAA